>CM063592.1:12377412-12396610 GCA_032356905.1 Salix exigua
TACATTTAATCCCTTATTGTTTTTTAACATTTGGTTCATGATATAAAGGGCGTTTGACAATCTATTTCAAAAGCGATTTTGAAAAAAAAATGAAAATTTTTATTTTTATTTTTTATTTTAAATTGTTATCTTCATATATTGGTATAAAAAATGATTATTAAAAAAATAAAAAAGTATCATTTGAATTTATTTTTTAACAAAAATAACTCTAAAAAACAACCTTAACAATACTTTCAACCAGACACATAGTTTATAATGCTTTTTTTTGGAGAAAAATAGATATAACATGGGTTTTTTCAAGGTGCAAAAATTCATATCCCAATGTTTTAGTCATTTTTTATGACAGGAAATGATGAAAAACACTATTCACGCACTGTTCACACACTCTAAACTCACTATGGACGCGAGCTTTTTCCTCCGTGCGTCGCGCGAGTTCGTCCACCCTTTTTTTCCGCCTATGAACGAGTGTAGTGATGATTTTAGCCAGGTAATATGACAAAATAACGTTTCGGCTGAGGGGTAAGGGAGTAATTGCAGCGTCTGAGGCCAGTCGGTCGCAACAACCTTTTTTAATTTTTTAAATGGCTAAAGACGGTTCTAGCCCCTAATAAGACAAAATCTATTAATTAAGTTCAGGGACATAACGGTAACTAACCATTATTATTTATATATATTTTAAAATCTGTCAGGCGCGTGCGGTACACGCGCTCGACGATGTACGCCCCGTTCAAGCGGCGCGTGCGGTGTGCTACGGTGGCCAGAAATGAGCTACCGGCGTCTAATCTGGTGCTACTTCGCCTGGTCTTCCTCCCGGTGCGGCGCGTTGCTTCATACGGTGGCCGTGGACGCGGTGGTGGCCGGTTAAATCTGGTTGCTCCGTTTCTCTCTCTCCTGCACGTAAAAGTGCAGAAGAGTCCCCCTAGTTTTGTATAAATTAATTTCGGTCCCTTGACTTTTAATTATGTATTTGGTCCTGATTTCAGTTATATAAGTTTTGATTTTGTTCAATTGGGTCCTTCAATTGCAATTAATGAAATTTTAACGTTTCACTTTGGTCCTTCATCTTTTAATTTTTGGGTTAAGTTGAAAAAGATGAATATATTCGGTACAGAAGTTCAATTTTTGCAAATTTGTCCTGGAATTGAAAATGTTAATAAATCTAACTTTCATTTCAACCCTTAAACTTTTAATTTCTTATTTTCATCCCTTTATATTTTATTATTTTATTTTCATTTCAACCCTTATACTTTTATTTTTTAGAATTTATAATATAACCCCTACTTTTGTCCATGTATATATAAGTGTGTTTAACACAACAACAACAACAACAACAACAACAACAACAATAATAATTTAATTGTTTTTCTTGCTTGCTCTTTTGTTAATGTTTTTTTTATCCGTATAATTTAATAATTTTTATTGTTTTGGCATTAATGACAATAATATTTATTTTTTTTCTTTTGTTAAAGTTTCTAGGATATTAAAAAACTTTAATGTCAATATTCTTAAACACATTTAATATAATCATATAATGAATAAATCGGGTAACATAAAAATAAAATTGTCTTCAAATTTTCATTTTGTACTTAACACAATAATAACAATAACAATAACAATAACAATAACAATAACAATAACAATAATTTAATTGTTTTTCTTGCTTGCTCTTTTGTTAATGTTTTTTTCTCTCCGTATAATTTAATAATTTTTATTGTTTTGACAGTAATGACAATGATATATATTTTTTCTTTTCTTGAAGTTTCTAGGATATTTTTAGTCTTTCATTAATTATATGTTCTAATATTTATTGAATATTATCTCATAAGAATGTAAATAGGGAGAACAAAACATGACCTATGATTTTTTGAACAAAAAAAAATTAATATCAGTATTCTTAAATACATTTAATATAATGATATAATGAATAAATCAAATTTGAATTTTGTACTTAACACAATAATAATAATAATAATCATAAGAATAATAATTAATATTATTATAATAATAAAAAAAATTGTCTTCGGATTTTAATTTTGTACTTAAAACAACAACAACAACAACAATTTAATTGTTTTTCTTGCTTGCTCTTTTGTTAATGTTTTTTTTCTCGGTATAATTTAATAATTTTTATTGTTTTGCAGTAATGACAATGATATTTTTTTTTCTTTTGTTAAAGTTTCTAGGATATTAAAAAAAATTTAATATTAGTATTCTTAAACACATTTAATATAATCATATAATGAATAAATCGGGTAATATAAAAATAAAATTATCTTCGAATTTTCATTTTGTGCTTAACACAACAACAACAACAACAACAACAACAACAACAACAAGAATAATAATAATAATGTAATTGTTTTTCTTGCTTGCTATTTTATTATTGTTTTTTTTCTCCGTATAATTTAATAATTTTTATTGTTTTGAAAGTAATGATAATGATATTTTTCTTTTCTTTTCTTAAAGTTCCTAGGATATTTTTAGTCTTTCATTAATTATATATTGTAATATTTATTGAATATTATCTCATAAGAATGTATATAGGGAGAAGAAAACATGACCTACGATTTTTTGAACAAAAAAAAATAATATCAGTATTGTTAAATACATTTAATATAATGGTATAATGAATAAATCGGATAACATAGAAAAAATTTGTCTTCAAATTTTAATTTTATACTTAAAACAATAATAATAATAATAATAATAATAATAATTAATATTATTATAATAATAATTTAATTGTTTTTCTTGCTTACTCTTCTGTTAATATTTTTTCGCTCCAGATAATTTAAATTTTTTTATTTTTTTGAAAGTAATAGCAATGCTAATTTTGATTTTTATTTTATTTTTTTGTTTTATCTTTTGTTAAAGTTTCTTGAATATTTTTAGTCTATCATTAATTATATGTTCTAATATTTATTGAATATTATCGCATAGGAATATATATAGGGAGAAGAAAATATGACCTAGCATTTTTTGAATAAAAAACATTAATATCAGTACTCTTAAATACATTTTATATAATAATATAATGAATTAATCGAATAACATAAAATGTTTCTTATAAAAATATTATCACCTATAAATATATAAAGAGAGGAAAAATGACCTAGGATTATTCCCTTAAAAATAATTAATATCAATATTCTTACATACATTTAATGTAATGATATAATTAATAAATCTTATAAAAATATTTGTATATTTGTATATTTATGTTTTAATATTTATTGAATATTATCGCCTAAAAATTTATTAAGAGAGAGGAAAAATGACCTAAAATTTTTTGAAGGACAAAAATTCATATCATGTTTTCTTAATTATATTTAATATAATAATATGATTAATAAATCTTATATATATATATATATATATATATAAATTGGCTTCAAAATTTAATTTTTTGCTCTTTTATTTAAGTAGGTTTATGAATTTATCTCTCAATTCATTAGCATGTGCTTAGTAGCAGTTTGCAACTCCACTTCATTGTTCCCTTCCGCCTATCCTATTTGATTCGAGCGATCGTTTGAAAGTGCTTGCGGGGAATTTCTAATATTTTCATTTTTAATATTTTAGATCTAATATTACTAGAAAAAAACATCTCCAAAAAAAAGTTGACAAATTTACTTGCATTATCTACAAGTCAATTCAAAAAATATACAAGTCATTTCCCGTTTCCATTAGACTGTTCTTTTTAGACGACAATAAATAATTATATCACAAAAAATATTAAGTTTATGTTTTAAAAACAAATTATAATATTTTTTATTTCTAATATATCTGATATTTATTGAATATTATCGCCTAAAAATATATTAAGAGAGAGGAAAAATGACTTTAGATTTTTTGAAGAAAAAAAATTCATATTAGTATTCTTAAATATAATTATATTAACTAAATATTAAAATAATAAAATACAATACAAAAAAAACAATCAATTTTCTACATAGATAAAAAAACTCGCCGCATCGCGCTTGGGTAAACTGCTCGTCTAAATTAAACAATTTGACTCCGGTCCTAGGTTTGCACGCTTAGGTGCGTGAGTTTTGAAGTGGGTCAGGGGCATTGGATTATTTTTCAAGCCGAGAAGCCCCTGTCTCTTCAATTTATTTTTCTCATCTTTGTTTCTTTTTCTTTTTTATAATGAGATTCCTTTCAAATAGATTTATTTAAATAGCTATTAAATTATATAATTCTTTTCAAATAATATAAATTCCTTTTATGGTAATATTACTCTCTTAAAATAATTACATATGAGCCTAATTTGTATAATTTTCAAAATGTAGAATAAATAACTATTGTTTTTTTTATAAGTTGTTTATATTTTCAAGTTTATTGCTGCTTTAGTTTTTAATACATTCACGTCAAAATTATCAATTCATTATTTTTTTGGCTTTCGACATGCAATAAACAATGTAGCTAAAGAAAGATAGCTTTTGTTTTGTTAAAAAGATACATTCATAGTTAAAAGGGAATTTATACTAATAAATATATATTTTTTGAATATAATTAAATAAAAAAACTAAAAGAGCATCTCATGTTTACGAGATCAATTATCTTCATGTACATCTTTTTTTTTTTTAGCTTCTGTTTTAGTCTATAGTAAGAGATAACATTTGCATAAATTTTTCAAGTTTTATTATGTTTAAAATTGTGTTCATGAGTGTGAAGACAATGATGAAAATAAGAGAATGATTGTAAAGAACTCTACTACAAAATTATGTTGAGATATGATTCTTGGTGAATAAATCTAACAGAAGATTGCAGGTGAGCTCTTAACTTTTGATGCTATCTAAAACCTTAAAACAAGAGGTAAAAAGGTCTAACACTAGGTCAAATAGAGGTAGGTTAAAATCCAAACTTAAGAGTAGAAGTAAGTCAAAGCCATTAAAGCAAGGTGGGTGCTCTATAATTGAGTTCCTTGCAGTTTAGAATTGGTCTAACTTTTTGGGAAGGAAAATTTTTTCCACTAGGTACTTTTTACTTTTTTTTTTTTGATTTTTCTTTTCGGGAACGGAGAATTACATAGATCCGGAAAACATACTTTGTGGACCCAGGGCATGTGTAAATCTCCGGCTGTCCCAGACTCTCACAGGAGACTTGCGTCTTTTTTTAGAGCTCCCTCAGACTCGAACCCTGCTCTTGTAATTTACAAGAGAGGCCCGTGCCGTCAGGTTCCCGGCTCCCCCAGGGACCCTTTTTACCTTATTCCATGCCAAAGGCTAAAAAAGGACTATGTAACTACCTGATGGTTAATGTTATTTGTTAGACCGAAGTGGGTTTTCCTAAAGTTAAAGTGTGATTCTTTCTATTACCCAAACTGAACCGACCATGAACATTGTTCTCCAGAAAAGCACAAGTCGGGAATCAGAGAAAACTACGGTGTGTTTTATCCAATTTCATGTTTCCATTGTTTTTTTTTCAAGGTATCATGATAGTTTTTTCTTAAAATTCCAGTTAATATCACTTTTTATTTATAATCTAATTAAAAATCTCATATGGTGTTAGAACTCAAATTATTAATATATTTTATTTATTTAAAAAACATTTGTAATAACTTAAACATCATTTTTCATTAACAAAATAAACCGTTTGCATAACTATTATATCATTACCTCAAACCGTATGCTTCACTGTAGCATGTTGCCAATTATTCTCATCAAACATGTACACCTGAGTTTCGTTTTTCCTGTATCCTAACATGGCGATGTTCCATCACACGTTAGCTACAGCGAGCAGACATGTACACCTGAGTTTCGTTTTTCCTGTATCCTAACATGGCGATGTTCCATCACACGTTAGCTACAGCGATGGTGACCATGCGATCAAATGGCTGGCATGACACGTGTATGCCATTGAGTTTGTCATGTATAACTGTTCTATGATGCTAATAGATAATTCTGGCTGCAATATTTTATTGTGGTGGCATATGCTTCCGAGGAGACGGAAGTTGTCGGGACTGGTCAACACAGTGAAAGCCTCTCGACAGTAACGTTCCCCTCTTCCCCTTCTCTCCTTCCTTCTATACAGAAATATTAACATTCCCATGATCCTGATAACAGAAGGTATAATAGTACTGTGCTCATCCCTTTTTTTAACGTTAACCCATAAGAAATGGTTGCATAGTGTTGTGATTAGTTACTGTAAAGAAGACTTCGGGCTTGGATGATCACGACCCGACATGTTAGTTAAGGAAATCAGGCAGACAACACTGTACAGAACCCTGGTAAACTATCCTGATACTTCGTTTCATTGACGTTAACATTGATACATGAGTGACTGATCATATCGGTTCTGTGATTAATTTCATTTGAATGATTGAAATTGACAGCAGTTTTGTTTTTGTTTCAAAGCAATACAATGTTGATGAAAGCAAAGTAATTCCCACTTAGCTTTTTGTTAGGAAGAAAAAGGAAAACGGAATAATTTTCTCTATCAAAACCTAACCTCGAGCAGAAAAACTTCATTTTCATGGAAGCAGAGTCCTGAAGTGAGATGGGGAAACTTTTCTAAGCAAGTGCATGCCTTTAGGATACTAGACCTTTGAGCCAGGTGTCATTTGTCACAGAAGCCACTCTCATTTTAGGCTTTGTTTATTCTTTTCTCTACCTCTTTTTTCTACAGTCCCACCGCCCAAGCAGACATCAATTCTCCAATCAACCGATAGCAATTCACTAGTGGACAATACACCTTCCGAACAGGTTCAGCTAAGCTGCCATATCCTCCTCTGAGGTCTTATGTTTTTTCATCCACGTGGAATCCTACTCAGCCATTTGATTCCGACCTCGACATATGGCAATTGGATCATGAAACGTGGCACATGATGATTCCATATATGCAACTTTATATGACCCCATTATCAAATGCATGCTTTTAAAAAGTCTTGAATTTTGAATAATATACATGCTCAACTTTTAACTGGTATTTTTTTTTATCGAACGTTGCCATCTGACTTTACATTTACTTTATGATTCGTGTACCCAAAGAAATGAACTCTTGACCAAGCAGCAAGTGCTTTCGTGTTTACTTAATTAAACCTAATCAATCCTCCTCCCTTCAGATAGATTATGTTATAATCCTATATAATCAGTGTGGCTTGAGAGGAAGTTGCTTGCAGTCTAAAGTGTAGAACCTACTTTTTATATCCTTTTTTTTATAGATTCACCCTGATCTTTTTCTTTTTTCTTTTTTATTTTCTTTTGGACCCATATATCCGTTGGCTGCTATATATATAATAGGACTAGATCAGTACTATCATCTGGTAACTTGCCATCGTTTATCTACACTTTGTTTCTTTTATCTCTTGCATTCTTTTTCCAGACATTTGAAAGAAAAACAAGCTAAGAGCGTTAGTTTTTCTCTCCATCAAACCCAAGCCCTAGACCTAAAGGCCTTAATTTGATTAATCCTTTTGATTTCAAGTAACTTACACTGTATATAACAGCACAGACTCTCCTGTAATTAAGATAAACGATTAAACATTTCGAGTGTGAAAAGGAAACACAACATGGGGGTTGCAGGAACTTTGGAGTACTTCTCTGATTTACTGAGCAATGTCAAGAGGGGTAAGAAAAAGAAACAAATGCAAACTGTAGCACTCAAAGTCAGGATGGACTGCGAGGGCTGTGAGCGTAAGGTCAAGGGTGTCCTCTCCGGAGTTAAAGGTAATTACTTGCATGTGCATAGATCCTTGTCTTCTCCTGCTATACTCCTTTAAATTTTCTGTTTGTTCTGCCTTCTTTTCGTGGCGTCAAACAAAGCTTCGTGCTAAATTATCATGCCTGTATGTCTTTTAGGTGTTAAATCTGTGGACGTCGACCTGAAGCAACAAAAGGTGACTGTGACTGGGTACATGGAGCCAAAGAAAGTGTTGAAGGCAGCTCAATCGACGAAGAAGAAGGTAGAGATGTGGCCTTATGTGCCATACACTTTGGTGGCGCACCCCTATGTTTCACAGGCTTATGACAAGAAAGCACCTGCTAATCATGTTAGGGCTGTTCCGGTCACAGCCATCATCGGCGAGACCACCGTGGACGACAACTACACCAACATGTTCAGTGATGAGAACCCCCATGCCTGCTCCATCATGTAGAATTATATAAAATGTAAAGTTTGATCAAGCTAAATTAATGAGAATAGTTGATATATATTCTGGTTTACTAAAGCTCTTTAAAATCTTATTTTCGAGTGTTTGTGGTAGATACGTGGAGGTTTAGATATGGTCAGTATTGCGGGTGGTTATGCGACAGTTACGTCTATAATTAATGGGTTTTTTTTCTATCTATATATATATATATCAAGGTAGTCAATTCAATTTATTTTTTTAGAGATAACTGGTGCATTTTATTTCAATTTAAAAATATAACAATACATAACAAATTGTATCTCACTCAAAATCTTGGTATGTTCTGAAAATTTTCCTCAAATTCCATCCACAATGTTTTGGTTTCATTCCGCATGTTCTCCGTGATGTTCCATTTCGGCTCAATAGTGTTTTTTAAATAATAAATAGTTTTACAATATCAATCATATCTCTTAATCTCACTGTTATATTGATATAAAATTTTACGAGGAGTCTCTTGATATATCTTTATATATTATGTTAAAATTTTAGACCAATAAGAGAATATAACGTTCTTGCGAGATTGATGACGACATTCTCGTAATATTATTCAGGTTCATAATTTTATTCATAAAAATTATTTTATTGTGTCATTTTTTATATTATTTTTTTTCTCAATTTTATTATTTATCAATGAGTTTATTACGAATTGATTTTTATAATTTGCTTTGATTTGCTTTATTTAAGGTTATCATGGTCGTATAACGTAGGTCACACATTTGAAGGGTTAACCTAAGTTGATCCAAATTGATCTAATATATAATCATTTCAATATGGTTTTAAGATGTCAACTTGATATTTTTTTAGTTAAACTATATTTTTATCAATTTTCTATTTATCTTTGAATTCTTCAAATAGATCGAGTTATATCAGTTAAATTCTCATTTTATTATTTATGCTTGATATTTAAATTGCACAACTCTAAATAATTTTATTTTGGATTTGAAATATATGTTTTGTTGAATTAATATATTTAATTGTAGATGTATAAACATAAACAGTACAATCTTGAAATAGAACACCACAATGCTTCAAAACCGAAATATTTTTTTTTAATTGAAAAAATAAAACACCAATAGAAATGAAATTGACATCCTTGATATATAAAAGACTGATTTAGATTATTGATTTAGAATCAAACCAAAAAATATACTATTACATATTACTTCATTGATTTGCGTATGCTAAGCAAGGGAAAATTGTTTCAAACCGTAAATAAATTTGTGTAATCTGCAAACCAATTTGGAATCATAAACGTTAGTATGTCCATGTGGGAAGTTCATATATATATATATATGAAGATCACCATGATAAAGCATTTTTAACCTCCATTTCAGACAATTTCCACCCATGATTTACAAGAACTGAAAGTAGGATTTTCACAGAATTCATTTTCACAATAGGAGCAATATTGTTTCCTTGTAGTCTACACCCACCATATGTGAGTGCACCCTTGAGCAACACAAATAAGCGACTATTAAAGAGAAAATAAAACGGATGTAGGATAATTCTTGTATACATGTGTTTGTTTATTGTAAATTATAATAATAAAATAATGATTTTGCACTTGAAAAAACTGTCAGATTGTTGTTTTTTCAGGGGCAAAATAGTGTTTTTATTGTTTAGTTGTCGTTTGAGGATTATTTAGGAGTGTTTTGTCTTTTTATCTTGGTTTTGTGTGGTAAAATAACTATGTTACCCTTAAGAACAATAAAATATTTAATTTGGTCAAACATTTCACTAGTTTAATATACAATAAAATTACAAATTTGACATAACGGCTCAGTGCTAAAAAAATAAAAATAAATCAATCAATAAATAAATAGCACTAACTGAGAAAAGGTAAAAAGGTTTTTAGATGATAACTATACTTTGATGCGGAAATTAATTGATCTTGTGGCTAACTTCGGCAGCAAGAATGCGAGATTAATGGAAGTGATCGCACATGAGTTTCCCATACGCGTTGCCATGATGAAAGTGAAGATGAAATTTGGGAGGTTACGAATATTATAATCATCATCGATGAGATAAGCCTATTTTTCTACATTACAATGCAACTCCCATACAAGAAATGAAATTAATTTCTGAACCGACCATATGACATTTCTACCTAAGCAGGTCAAACATATCTTTGGCCCCTTTCTTTTGTCAAATGTTGGAATAATGTCACCCAATGATTTAACTACATGTGTTTTAACAAAGAATCTTTCTGTACAGATGAAGTTATCCACACGTTTCATCATTAGGATAATATAGCATATTCTTCGATAAAAAATTAAAAACAAAGAATTGTTGCATGTGGCATGAAATGATCTCTGTATGGCTCGTTCCTTGGGGCTTTGAACTTGCTGGAGTCTTCAACAAGAACCTTCATATGGGGCCTCCTTCATAAATGTTGTTCAATCCAAACTTGCAGATACGTCGCTCATTTACAGGTCTATAATATATACGTACCCGGTGGCCTGAGAGAGAAATAAATTCACTCGATCACTTAAGTGGAACACACTGAAACCTGGGATGCTGTAAGCTTAGACCCACGGGTATTCTAGGTAGGCCCTGATGTTAAAACGTCTCTTACGTGGTGACAGATCATATTTGCCAAAAACCCCGGCGCTACTCAGATTGATGCTCCAGCAAAAGATAGCCCAAACGACGCGAGATACAGAGATTTTGGAATCCAGATAGGTCAGCGAAAACAGGCGTATCAATTTAAACAAAATAAAAGCCAAAAGCATGGAACATAAAGCCCTGATTGAAGTATAGCTGTAAGCCTGTAACTACCTATCAGTATAGTACAAGATCTTAGGTTAAAAAATATTGGAAGTTGTCCGATAGTTGTTTATGTGCATTGTCATCACCCAAAAAACTCCCCAAAATATACCGAAAAATAACAAAAATAAAATAAAAAGGGCTAGCGAGGGTAGAAAAATCAATGTGGAATTTTTGGTTGTTTCCGACAGTCTAATCGTATCTCTTTTGTCCCAAAAAATAGAGAAAATACAGATTTAAGGAAAAAATACTTTATCATTTGATAAATCTGTGTAGAAATTAAGTCGCGCTACATAATTATATTTTCATGGGTTGATTCGATTTTATCGTCAACCAATTTAAAAATGCAATTATATTTCGGAATTAATTGAGAGCTCAACTGAAGGATTTAATTAAGCGCAAGGGTATAATTATACTTTAAATGGGTCAAATTAATTTTATTAAAGGCTTATTAGTGAGAAATTAAGTTTGAAAGCTTAATTTGGGTTAAATTGAGAAGATTCAGATTTCGGTGACGAAACTCTCCAAAATTAATTGAGAGCTCAATTGGAGGATTTAATTAGGCGCAAGAGCGTAATTATACTTTAAATGGGTCAATATAATTTTCTTAAGAGCTTAATTGATGAGAAATCAAGTTTGGAAGCCTAATTTGGGTTAAATTGAGACGATCAAAATTTTTGGTGACGAAACTTTTTGGGTTAAATCGAAAGTCAAAATTGAAGATAAAAACATTGTTCTTTCCCATTGAAAAAATCTTTTTTGTCACAACTTATTTATTTCAAATTTTCAAAAAAAAAAGAAAAGAAAAAGAGAAGCCCATCACGGGCAACCATGCTCCACCATGCTACACCCATTCTGCATCCATGTCCACCACTCTCACATACCATTCCTATGCACATACATTGGACACCCTCCCCATTCCTGCACCTTCTTTAGCCTATAAATAACAGAAGAAAATACACAAAGGAGGAAAAGGAGGAGGAATTAATAGTAATGGGGGGGTGAACACTCAGAATTTTTGGGGGTGAACACTGAGAAATATTGAGAGGGGACAGGCGAGAAACTTGAGAAAAAACAGAGAAACCAAGGCTAGCTGAAAACTACTGAGAGAGAGAATACACAGAGTAATTGATAACACAAAAACACACACAACATCTGCAGAAAATAGAGAGGAACGGGAACAAGAGAGAAGGTTGAACAAACCGTGCAACCAGTGCACTTCACCTTTCCTTGTCATCGGCGAGGCTACCCCGACAATTCACCTCCATCTCCCTCATTTCATCTTCATCACTCTCTTCCCAACGTGTTTTTCTCTCTCTACAAAATTCAATTGCAGCAACCCGTTGCAGTTCCCGTCGGCCACCATGCTAGCAGCTTCACCTCAGCTCAGGCAACCTCACCACCGTGAGCTCCTCCTCCACAAAACTAACCACCAAGCCTTCTTCTCTAGCTCCGACGAGCAGCAACTGCAACAGGGAAGAAGAGACCAGCACAGTCTGGCAGCTTCAGGAGCTCCTCCCGGCCACTACGGTCCTCCATTTCGGATACCACCATGATATAAAGAACCACCTTGATATCCTCTACCTAACGGCAATGGCCGGTGAGCCTCTCATGGTGGTCGGTCGACCACCACTTTACTGTGCATACATGCGAATATATATATATATATATATATATATATATATATATATATATATATATATATATATATATATATATATATATCTTGTGCTCTGTGTGTGCAGGTGGGCTGGGCTGCTCTCGGACCAGCCTAGTTAGTTGGGTCGGGGCTACCCCAAGCCCAGCAGGCTTAAGCCTTTGGCCAGCCTCTACTGGGCCGACCCATTTAGTTGGGCCAGGTCTGAATTTTTTTAAAAAAAAACAAAAAATTACATTTTAAAAAATATATATTTTTTGTTTTCGTGCATACGGCCGGATCCCAAGATTTTTCTGTCATATTTTTTGTAAAAAAATATATTGCATCTTTTTCCATATTTTTAAAACAAAAAATTGGATATCGTAACCAGTTTGTGATTATCCATTGGTATTCGACCAAAATATCAAAAATAATTTAACAATTTTTCTGTTTTAGTTTTCATGGTGTAAATCTACATTGTAAAGTACACCTGCAAATAAAAAAGATCTTTACTACGGTGTAAAATTACATTGTAAAGTATATCCGTAGATAAAAAACTTATAACTGCGGTGTAAAATTACATTGTAAAGTACACTCGCAGATAAAAAAATGTTTTTTTTGAAAATGCAGTGTAAAAATTTTAACCTAGAAGAAACAATCAAACAACAATGCAGCTTACCTTAGGTAGGATGCACTAGGGGTGATGCGTCTTCCCCTTGCACAACATGTCCCTTTATGTAGACTCTCGCAGACCAATATGTTTCTAGTGACCTGAATACTAAGTGGCGACTTCCAATATTTATAGTCATAATTTTTATGACTATTAAACACCCTATTTTCAGCGTGCGCCGTTGTTTCTGAAACCCACGGGGGGATGGTGGGGTGCGAGGCGCGTAGAAAAATCACCGTCGCAACATGTATCCCTGTATTGCTAATCTCCCTGTGTATTGCATCTCTTTCTGGATAATAGTCTTCCTTCTATTGCAGTAATTAGAATCCCAGTGTATATTAAGAAAATCAGTGTTCGTTATATAAACCTCTGCTGTATTGTAATTAACCAAGACTGTGAAATACAAAATCAACTCTTTTGAATTTCAACGTAGTATTAGAACAAGGGAAATAATCTCTTCTGCATTAATTATATTTGATCTTCTTCAACCTCCAAAATGGTTGAAGATAATCCTTTAGGATCTAAAGTGGAAAGTTCATAGGTTATTTTAGTCTTGAATTTGTCTGAGGTGGATGTAAATCCAAATAAAAAGAAGGAAGATCCAAGTTAGGGTTCATAAATAGAAGCATCGAAGTCTATGATGATTATTCATCAACTTATGAATCTTGACTTAGCAAGGATCAACTAGTTATTTCGTCATGACTCTTAAATTTTATGGAATGTAAACTAGTTGAAATATTATTTTACTCTTATCATCATTCAAGTTGTGCAAGACTGTCAAGGAATTGTACTGTAGTTAGAATAATGTTGCACGAGTTTTTCAATTGAAGAATGACATCTCCATACCACAACAAGAAGAAAAGCTTTTTGTACAACTTCTAAGTAGCATGAAGAGCATGTGGAATGAGCTGGAAATATATCGCCCACATACAACTAAGTCTTTTATGTTACTTAAAGGGTTGAAAAAGACAAGATATTTTAACTCTTGTCTAGTCTCGACTTCAGAATACGAGGACCTACAAAACCACATAGTTATGAATACAAAACTTCCTTCGGTCACCTGTGCATGTTCAACTATTGATCGTGAAGAAGTAAGGAGAAAAGTCATGAACATTGGTACAAAGACTAATGTATCTACAACAAAGGATTATATAACTAACAAGAGGAAATACAAAAGGAAGTATCCAAAGTTGAAGTGTTAACATTGTAATTATCCTAGTCATGTTAAGGAGACATGTTGGATTTTGCACCCAGAATTAAAACTGGATTTCATGAAAGAAAATAATGGCTTAGAAAGGTTGACTTAAACCACACATAGAACTAACCACACATCAATCTCCATCTTCAATGGATTTGATACTCTTAAGAACTTCACAACAAATCCAACTACATTTATAAATGAGTTTGCATCGTATCTTTAACCAAATATGGAGGGACTAGAAACCATACAACTTGTATTAAAGATGGAAACTCGTCAGCGTTGCTGGGCAAGTTTGCTGGTTTTCTGGCAGACACTAAACACATACCTCAACAAGACATGCTAGGTATCATGAATGCTTTCAAAATTGCTCTTAATGTAAATATGTTGCATGATTTTTGGGTCATAAATTCAAGTGCCACAGATCAATATGACCAACCATATGTCTAAGTTTTATAAGGTTGACTTAAACCACACATAGATCAACCTTCTCAAGTTTCAATTGTAAATGGTGAACGTGTTGATGTTTTAGAAAAGGGAAAAATCAATTTGATGTGAGATAAAATTGAGTCAGTGGCCTTCTATGTCCCTTCCTTTCCATTTCAACTCTTGTTTGTGGGAAAAAGCACCAATAACTTAAATTGTTCAGCCATATTCTCTCTTTGCAATGTCATTTTTTAGGTCTATGTCACCGAGAGGACGATTGGTGAGGGGTTTTATTTAGATGGCCTTTATTACATATCAAAGAACAGTCCTAAAGCCAAGTCCATTGCACTTCAAGATAACCAATTTTGGCATCATTTTTTTAGCTCATCCTCGGTGAGGGGTTGTATTATTGCTCTTCGTCCCTATGTATTACAGTTGCTTCCATTTTTGCTCCTTGTGTATTGTTGGTCTCCCTGGATACTAGTCTTCCTTCCTTTGCTATAATTAAAATCCATGTGTATATTAAGGAGAGCTAGTGTTCGATATATAAACCTTTGTTGTATTATAATGAAACCAAAATTGTGAAATACAAAATCAACTCTTATAAATTTCAACAAAATGTTAAAAAATTCTAATCCCTAGGTAATACACATTTGATATGATCCAGACATGGTAAACTTTAGACTCAAATGTAAAGTTTTATACAATTCAATTTTATTCTATCCAGCATATTTCTATATTGAATAGTCGGGTTAAGCTGAAACTTTACCAAAAAAATTCTAGTAATTTATTTGTATGTGAGGATGAAATTTCAAATAAATTTAGGATTTGGTATGAAGATATACTTAATAGCGTAAAACTGGACAATATAAAACTTAACATCAAAATCTAAATTTTATCATCATATTATATTTATATCATTGTTATATGTTTTCATGTTGTTTCAATGGAAGTACATATCAACTGATTATCAAATTATTGGCTTGTAGCATGCACCATTAATTTTTGTGCGCATGATGCCACATGAGCTTTGGAGTGACTCCAAATTTACCTGGTTGTTATTAGGCGAAGTTAACATTTTTGCTCTCATGGGAAAGGAACATAAATCAAACAATAAACAGACTAAGCCATAAGCTAGCCTCATTTAGTGTTGTAACTTAGAAACACAAACCAGAAATGGGATGTACAGTTTTGTTACTACTTAGCTGATCAATTTGTGATTAATCTTTCTGGTAATTTTGATTGTGTTACATTTATTTATTTCTCTTAAAACTATCATACACAAATTTATTTTATCTCTCTTTCTCAATCCCACACACAAACACAAAGAGAATAATTAGATCTTAAGAATTTTTGGTAATTAGTGTAAATGAGAACATTTTGAGACTGAATACAGTCGCACGCACACACCAACAAAAGCAAATCTTAATTCTAGCAACCAAAATAGCAAAACACCCATGCTAGAGAGAACTAAAGCAAATCCACCAATAAATATTTGCAATTCTAGGTAACAGATCAAGAACAAGATGATGCGATCCAACAATCAAAGGATCCATTGGAGGTTCCAGTTGGTCCAGTTGCTAGGCTAGAGGCTAAGAAATTCAAAGAAGCTTTCAATGGACTTCTTCAAGATACATGGGCGAAGGTGGAGTTCAAGAGGATTTGTAATAATAAAGAGCAAGACTTGATTAATTTCATTTATGTTCAAGAAGGGCTTGTTGGTGGAACCAAGACCATTACAAAAGGATTTGGAAAAGAAGACTAGATTTGGATAGTTTGACCTTTGGTTACTCTTTTAGTCATAATTGGTGCTACAAATCGAATTTGGATGTGAATCTAGTTGGGATAGAAATGAAACTTCCATAACTTTCCAACAGTATATGGAACGTCTTCTAATTTTTTAAGACAAGAGAGAACCATCTGTTTTAAGTTGGGTCTTGTTGCTGCCCGACAAAATGTGGAAACAACGAACTTGTCTTATTTAATTAGTTGAGCTATCAAATTTTAATTATTTTGAGAGGAGATAATTTGTTTGGGTTTTTAGACTTGCTTATTTATTTATTTTAATTAATTTGAGTTAGTTTTAGCTTGGGTTGATTATTATTTTATTGGGCTTATATGAGACCCATTAGGGACACTAGGGTTTTGGCTTGGAGTATAAATACTCTTTAGAAATAATGCAAAGGGACTTTTTGTTTTGGAACAATATTTTCCAGCATTGTAGCCGTCTTTGGTTGCTTCATCTTGGTTCTTGATTGAACTTTCAACTCTTCAAAGAATTGACCATTTTTTGTTGTAAATTTATATTTTCTTTGCTCGTCTCCAAGTGTAGGCGTTGTGATCGAGTTGGTTTATAGTCTTGTTGACTTGGAGCAAGTCTTCCATTGTGTTAAGCTCATTCAATTCTAAAAAAACTTGGATTAAATTGATCTTGGGGTCGCGAATACCATTAAATTCCGCTAGGGTTTGCATGGTCGGGTCAAGCTGGAGATAAAAGGAATAGAAAACAATAAAAATCGACCGACAGCCTGCTTTATGAGTTTTTTCATCCTTTGCTAGCTTAACATTGCTCTTATCATATATGTGCTATTTCCATCTGGTTGTCTTGGTTTTTATTATGGGAAAAGAGGAGGTGATGAATCATAAGCCTTTTCAATTCTTGATTGCTTATTCATTTGCTTACCCTAAATTTCCATCTGTAATATCGTGATTTTATTAGATTATTTCAAATTGCCTAGTCATATAATTGTTAATGCTTTGTCAATGAGCTGAAGCTCAATGCCACTAAGGTCCTCCTTCCATCCAATATATATATAGAATTCCAAACCTTTTTTTACGTAACTAGAACAAAAAACGTTTATGGTTTTAACATTTTAACTACAAATACATTTCTATAAACACATGTAAGACAATGATTTTATTACATTATTTCTACGATCAAAGAGATAATATGTGTCAAAATCAATCCAATAACACCCTCTTTGTTAAGCTCGGATGGAGAGAGAAATTATGTTTTTGTGTCCATTGGCAGACAGTGAAATAAATGTGCTGCTAGCTTTTTAATTCAATAAGATTAATAAATTTAACGATTTGTTTTATTGGAAATAATAGGTATCATAATATAATATTACATTTTATTGTGTAATTTTATTATGTAAATTATAATGTAATTAAGCACTAAATCACATGCAATACAGTATAATAAAAGTAGTATGATAAACAATTACACGATTAAAAATAATTACATAGGGATCTAATTATAATTTTTCTTTTATCATAGAAACTAAAATTTAATTTTTTACTAAATTTATTCCGTGGAAATATTTTAAATAAGGATCAATTTGTAAAAATAAATTATACTATAGGGACTAAAATACTAAAATAGTTTTTTGGAAAATCTAAAAAACAAAATAAAATGTATAAAAAGCCTTTATTCATCAAATATATGTAACCAAACATTATAATATAATATAATATAATATAATATAATATAATATAATATAATATAATATAATATAATATAATATAATGCATCAACCTTATGTTATACTTTTATTGCATTATACAATTAATTACGATATATTACATTATCCTAAATATACTGTGAGTTATCTCGAATGCAACAATCTAGTGCTTTCTTTAATATAAGTAGTACTTGGATTAACCTAACACAAAGTTCTTGAAGGTTAAAAAGGAAGTTAGGTTTAGGGCCATGATACCCTTAGCAGATCAATAAAACTTTATGTAAAACATCTTGCACATGATATCACTTTTTTGTGTTATGAGTTCTATGATGTATCCGA
The DNA here is from genome assembly GCA_032356905.1 of Salix exigua. Classification (NCBI taxonomy): domain Eukaryota; kingdom Viridiplantae; phylum Streptophyta; class Magnoliopsida; order Malpighiales; family Salicaceae; genus Salix; species Salix exigua. Next base: position 12,396,040 of record CM063592.1, read on the forward strand.
TATTTTATTTATATTTTCTAGGATTTCTAAGGACATCATAGTTATCTAAATTAGCCTTATAGGATGTTTTTGATATTTTATATATACTTTCTAGGATATGTAAGGGCATTGCAGTTATCTAAATAAGGCTTTATGGCTACCTAGTTTAGTGTGATGAGTGTGCAACAGTCTATGACAAAGTGGAAACTCTCCCACCTAATATACATGGTATTCATTTTTTTAGGTTCATATAGTCACTCATCTCATCTCATGTTTGGCTTCTTTTTTTTTCTTTTTTTTTGTTAAAGGGTATGTGAGTAAGAGTTCAAGGATTAATGGAGATATCCACACTTATAGCTAGGAAAAATGAGGGATTGCTCTTTATAGTGTGTACAATGTTTTCATAAAGTAGGAATATTGTGAATACTTTACATGTCTTCTTATCCCATTGCTTCATGGATCTAGAGATGTCTCTATGTCTTTGATGCATATAGTGAAATTATATGTTGTATTTTTATTTCATTCAATGTAAAAAGTATGAAGTTATTCTTGTATGTCTAGAATGTTATTATTGAACACTAGTATTATATGA
>CM063592.1:12397110-12502306 GCA_032356905.1 Salix exigua
TTCAATCTCATTCTCACTACACTTAAACACCTTCAAATATTCTAAGTGCTATTAAGTGAGATAAAGAGATCATAGATCTTAATTTGTAATATCCACACTATTGAGAGTGTATTGTTGTATTACAAAAACAATCCTTGTAAAACTCTTGAGAGTTGAGTATAAAACTCTTGATATTAGTGAGGGACCATCACCAAGGAAAAATCTTGAAGAGGGTACATCTTCAAGTGGGAAAAAGGAAAATCTTGAAGAGGGCATATCTTTAAGTGGTGTAAAAGTCTTGGTGTGGAGTCATCAAGCGAGAATTGTAATCTTGTTACTTGGACTAGTAAGAGAATACAATACTCAAGTACGGGTTGGTACTTGAGCTGTGGATGTAGGCTTGCCGAACCACGTTAAAAACCGAGTTAGCAATCTCTCTCTCTTACCTCTTTACTTTAAAGTAATTAATTTTAAAATTGCATTAATTGTTGTATTTACACCTAATCCCCCCTAGGTGCATAGTTGCCTTAATCCTTAAATAACAGTATGCAGTAGTTGTATCATGAAAATCCTCTAAAAGAACATGTACTGCAATATGTGTGATGACATTGGAGTTTACTGCTCTTGATGAATCTAAAGAGAAATTCAAATGGCTTTAAAATTTATTAGAGGATATTGTAAGTCAGCTAACACTAGTGCAACCTAGTTTTGTCCATTACAATATCAATCAATATTCGGAAGGCATAGAGTACAATGTATAATGTTAAGTCAAAGCATGTACATGATAAACATAATATCATTGAGCACTTTGTCTCATATATAATTATTTCTATTGACTATGTAAAGTTAACGAAAATGTTTCCTGATCTACTAACCAAAGGTTTATCAAGAGAACTTATGTACAATTCATCAAAGAGAATGAAATTAAATCTTTTAAAATTCAAGTGAAAATCTAAGTCATAATATTCTCGATAGCAGTTGGATATTATCATTTCCTATTTATCTATATGATGAAATAAGTGTGAGTTTTAATGTGATAAGATGTGAGATTTACTCTTAATTATTTTTTATCTTGATATACTAAATGGAGTATAGTAGAATACTCTTGATGAAAGATCACTTATATGAATGAGAAAAATGAATGTTTATTTGAGAATCTTAATGAATGTTGAATTCTCTAAAGTAATCATTAAATAAAAAGATGCCGAGGGCCAGAATAAATACGATAATGAGAACCATAGGAAATTCCTAGGTTGAGAACTATATGAGTACTATTGCTGTAATTTGAAAAAAAAAAAAAAGAATAGTTTAAGACATCACTTTACTATTTAGTGAGTAAATTCGATAATATTTCCCTAAACAAAATTCAAAGCCAATAATTATCTCTCTTAATGTAGTGTTGTGATCTACCAAATAACTCTCTTTCTATATAACTTCTAGTCTTTTTTAAACTAGTTACATAATTTCTATTCATGTGGAGAATTGATGACAAATTTATTTAAGAACATGGTTAATGAGCATATTTAATGCAAGGTTAAAAATGGGCTCCACTTACCTTTTGAGTTAAAACTTTGGTAGAATTTAATCTTCAATATAAAGCATTGACATGATTTAATTAAATTATAGATAACTAGGAAATTGATCTCAGTAAGTCATTGATTGACATGTTTTAATGAACCCAAGACTCTTTAAAAGAACTAAAAAGTTGTTAGTAGAAAAAAGAAATAAGAAAATAACCAAACTGACTTTCTTATGACATTGGTTGACATCTAGTTTAAAGAAATATGAAACCAAAGAACCAAAGAGTCATTGGTTGGCATTTAGTTAAATGACCTAGATCATTAATTATGAAATAAAAAATGAAATAAGTTAGGAAAAAACCAGCCTCAAACCGATAAGTTTTCTTTTCCTTTTCAGCCACCATTTGCTCCCACTTTTCCTCCATATTTGGTGACACCACCAACTTCGACCACCATCCATGACCTACCCAACATCATCAAGAATATCGCTGACAACTCTTTTGACCTCTTAAACCTTCCCCTTTTCCCTTTCTTTCTTTCATACATGCAAAAAGGTGGTAATTAATTAAGCTATCATAATGGTCTGAACCCATTTTAAGCCAACCCAGACTAGAAAAAAAAACATGTTGGGATCATGGTTGTTGGTCTCGTTTTGTTTTGGCTGAAATGACCAAAACATTTTGTATTACTTAAAAAATGAGATAAAATAATATTATTCTTATCTCGGTTAAAATTTTGGTTTTTTCAACAAAATTTCAGCCAAAACATGCCAAAATCATTTCGCATGTGTTGTCTTGGCCTTTAAATAAATGAATGAAAATGAACCCCCCCTACACCAACAACCTAATTCCATTCCCCAAATCATGTAGCCTTAATCCCTAACTTCTCTTCCTCTCCTCACCTCACCACCTTAATTGACAGTCCCTCCAAGCTTACTTCTTCACTTTTCACTCTTACAAGCATGCAACTTCCTCTTCACAAGTTCATCTTCATCCATTGGCCATCACGTAAGTTTACTAACTTTCAACAATTTCTATGAATAATTGAGTCTTTCTTGTTACTGCTTGTGATGATTGTACTTAAGAAATGATTAATGTCGAGGATGATCTTAACCAACAAATTTTTTGTTGTTTATTACAAAGTTAAACTTTCCCAAACCCTCTTTATAGGGAAACGAAAGTTCAAGTTCAAAATCCAATGGTGCAATTCCTTTTTCCTCACAAATAAAAAGTAGTTATTTTAGCTTGTGCTAGATAGTCATTGAATAATCCAAAGGTGCAAAGACTATGAGTTGATTCTAGGTGGGGTTGGGTTTGCATTGAGATTTGAATCTCATGTGTTACTTTTCTAGTATCCTTCCCCTTCTCTTTTCCTTGTGCTCTACCCCTATCATTCTCCAACCATATGAGTTTCCTTCTTCCCATTTTTTTTGTTCGTTTTGGTTTCTAATTTTTAGTTAGAATGTTATCATCTAGGTTGAATAATATGTACTCCTTGCTTGAACTGATTAAACATTTGTGATTAACAAAAATAGATTTGAATCTCATGGGTTACTAGAGAATTTTTTTTCTTTCTTCTTGGTTGGTCCTTTATGGTTTGCATTGATTTTTATTTCTCTTTTATTTTGTTGGTCCACTGATTATCTTTCTTTTCCGTACTTGCATTGTTATTGATCATTTATGCTCTGTCTTTTTATGTATTGACAACATGAGGTTTGATTGTTAAGTTCACAAAGCGTATGATGGAATCTTTCTTTTATTTTAAGACATTCTACTTTCATAATATGTTGAAATTTTATTTAAGTCAGAATAATTAAAGTTATTTCTAATTAAGATTACTTTTGTTTGACTTTGTGTTTGTATTGTATAATTTAAAGTTAATTTATCTTGAATTTGAATTATGTTTGTTAAATTAATATTTTAATTTTTTTAATATATATGATTATATATGAACAATTCAAGCTCAAAACGGCATGTCGAAACGCTTTAAAACCAAAACATTCTGTACCATTTGAAAAAAAACAAAATATCAACCAAAACAGAATTGACAACCTTGGTTGGGATGCTCCGACCCAACTTGGTTGGGCTGACCTAGTTGGATAGGATAAGCCTAGCCCAATATATTATAATAATATAAGAATATTAAATGATATTTTTTAAAAAATATATATATAAAAAATTCAAATCAATATTTCAAAAAAGTTATGATTTTCTCTCATGTTTTCCCAACAAGTTTTCAAGATAACAGGCCTTGGAGTTACACTACAAAATACAAAACTGATATTAAAAATATCTGGTTTTTTTTTTAAACTTCAAAAAAAATCAAAAACAATTATGATGGTTATTCAAAAATATTTTTAATTTTATGGCATGTTTTTATACTGATTTTGTTCAATATCGAGTCATAGACTTACACTATAAGATACAAAATCAATATAGAATATCTTATTTTCTCCAAAATTAAAAAGTAAATAAAAATAAATCCTTATATAAAAGCATTAAAAAATAATGTTTTGTATATACAGTAAAATTCTAAAAATTTTCCAAGCATATTTTTATATATATAAAAACAAATTGCATATTCTCTCATGTTTAAAATGCAAAAATGGATATCATGACCAATTTATAATTATTTGTTAGGGCTTGACTAAAATGTCCAAAATCCTTCACCAATCATTTTGTTCATTTTACATTTATAATATTATGATTTAGTTGTGAATTTTAATATTTGGAGGTATAAAACTACACTCTAGAGTACGCTCTTAGGCGTTAAACATACAAACAATAAATATAGTGTTAAAATTAGGACTTTAGAACAGTTAGAAATTGATCCTATAAGGTAGAGACCCTCTCATAAAGAGAGATCTTCCTTGAATTTTATAAAAGACTAACACATAGAAATTTGACTTAGAAAAAGAATTAAATAACTATGCAATTTATCTGAGATATGGTATACTGGGGATGATACATCTTCCTTTTATACAACAAAGTCTCTTATGCAGACTCTCAAAAATCATTAGATTTCCTAATAATCTTAATACCAGATAATGATTTCTAAAAATTATAATTTCAATCTTACTATTATATTCATAACATTTTTTCCACACATCTCAAGAGACAATCAATTATTCACAAGCATCGCACGAGCCTCGTGACATGACCATCATATAATACCAAAATTAGATTAGAAGACTTTCAAGGCTAGCTCTATAGAATGTCAATTTATGTTCACTAGATAGGATCGTGAAGGCCTTCAAATTAAGTCTATAATTTGTTGTTTCATCAGTTTTTTATTTAATTTATTAACTTTAATTTTTATTACGTGTTATTTTTCTATTTCAATTTGAATTTTGGTTATTTATATCTTGTAAGTATCGGTTTAAAATATATTTAAAAGGGTTGTAATCTTGTTTTAAAGCTAGACTATTATAAGGTAATTGTTCAACAATGAAAATATAAATTAAAAAAAATTGTATGAAACCTTCTTCAAGAAATTATGTATTTTTACTCTTGGATATCTATTCCATAGTTTGTCACGTCACCTTATGGATCATTGTTTGATTGTAGTTATGGCTAGGTTTTTATTTGTATATTGTGGTTTCCAACATTGATTCCAGATTTAAAATGCATGGAGAGAATAATCACATTGGAACAATCTTTTTCACAAACATGTTTGTCATTATGTTTTTTAAAAAATATATTTTTTAATTTTAATTTAATTTTAATTTTTTAGTATTTATAGATTATTTTATAGGCTTTAAAAATAAAATAAAATATTATTATAACATATTTATAAATAAAAAATAATTTTAAAAATACATTCCAAAACATAATGTTACGAAGAATGTTGGAAACTGGGAAACAAGTGTTAACCAATGCCTTCCCACGTAAAAGATATAAAAATAGGTTTCTTCGCTTCCATATTTTCCTGAATTTTATAGTCTATTGCAAAAAAAGAGTTAAATTCTTGTATTAAAATATTTATTTTTAAAATTATTATTTTTTACAAAATAAAAATTATTTTTTTTAAAATACTATCACAATTAATCTATACATAATTTTCCCACTTTCTGGAAAATTGTCAAACCTCACAGATCCCCAAAAGACAAGTGAGTTAGAGCCCTATTCCTGGGGAAGAAATTGCCAATCCTCACAAATATTGAAAATCAGAATCGTCACGAGACCTTTTTTATTGAAGATAGTGCTCTTAATTGCCAAATTGAAGGTTGTGCATTAGATACTGTGCATAATAATTAGTGTTGTGCTTCATATTTAGCATTAATTAGGCAACGATATTATTCCCGTTAATGTCCCATTTGCAGCTTAGTTATTAAACTTCCATGGTATATAAACAGAACTGTAATCTACATCAAGGTTTATGACAGAATATACAATATTGCTGTAATTTCAGCAATCAATTTTTATTCTAGATTTCATCTTCTTCATATCAGATACATATTAATTTCTTTATGGTATCAGAATTGTGATCTTACAGCCTTGCTCTGTTTTTTGTCTCTTGGTTTTGTTGTATGTTATACATGGATATTCAAGATTCAACAGACAAATCAAAAGGAGCAGCCACCAATTCTATTAGCATCGACAGTGATGCTAATCCCTCTCAAAAAATGACTATTGTACTGCTAAATGGTTTTAACTACTTACCATGGTCAAGAGCAGTGACCAGTGCTCTTGGAGGCAGATCAAGCCTGAAATTCATCAATGAAAAAGAATTGGCTCCTGATAGCAGCTCCCTAGAATTTGAACAGTGACTAGCCAAAGATCAAATGGTTATGTCTTGGATGCTAAATTCAATGGACAAAAACCTTGCTGAGATGTTTAGCTATTACTAATCATCTCTAGAACTTTGGGAAGCCGTGAGATAGATGTATGGCAATCAAAATAACTCTGCTCGAATATTCCAAATTCAACAAGATATTGCTAGTGTTCATCAAAACAGCCAGCCCTTTGTCAATTTGCTGAGTAAGCTTAAGAGTTTGTGGAATGAATTGGAGGTTTACAGACCTCATTCCGTTGACCCAATTGTCATACGCAATCGCAAAGAAGAAGACCAAATTTTCCAATTGCTGGCCAGTTTGGGATCGGAATTTGAAGACTTAAAGAGCCACATCTTGATGAATGATGAACTCCCCTCCTTGAAAGGCGTTTATGCAACAATCCAGCGTGAAGAAATCACATGAAAGGTAATGCCCCATGAAAACCCATTGAAATTCGTTGATACCCATGCTTGTGTTGCCCAATAATTTGTAGAAAAAAGGGAGCTTCAAATTGGTAGAAACTCGTGATGCCCAACACTCTGCAGAGAAGGGATTCTTCAAAGGTAAGTGCCCTAACCTCAAATGTTCTTGCTGCAACTCAATGGGTCATACAATCAATCTGTGCCGGAGCCTTCACCTAAAGTTAAAACAAAATTGACAGAGTGCTAATCACAAGAAATTTGTGAAATACAAAGCTAATGTTCCTGCTACAGAACCCATGTACTCTAGCCCTATGTCATTGCTAAATGAACTTGCAAGTTTTCTTTAAGAAAAGAGAAATTTATGAAGAGACGGGTCTTCGGCTGAAGACGTCAGTGCTCTGTTGAGCAATTTCAACGAGTTATCACCCCGTGACGTGGCTGGGTCATCAACCCATGGGAATGCTGCTTTCTTAAGAAATTTTGGTGGGTTACCCACCCGTGACATTACTGGAACTTCAAACCGTGAAAATACGGAAAAATTTGAAGGTATTTATATTGCCCTTTTAACTGCCTTAAAGTTAAGTAAATTGCATGATATATGGGTTGTGGATTCGGGTGCTAGTGATCACATGACACATAATTTAAACAAAATTCATGATTTTACACCGTTCCCGATACCATCTTTTGTCTCAATTGCGAATGGATCTATGATAGCAGTAAAAGGCAAGGGAAAAATAAAATTGTGTCAAATAATATTAATTTTGATATTTTATATGTGCCTTCATTTCTATTTCAGTTATTATCAGTTTGAAGGTTAACTATATCTCTTAATTGTGATGTTATATTTACTCCGTTTAAGATGATTTTTCAAGACCATCACACCAAACAGAAGATTGGTGAAGGATTTCATTTGAATGGTCTCTATTTTTTTTGTGATTCCGAAGTTTTGAAAGGATTACAAGCTGTTTATTCTCCGATCAATGATCATCAATTGTGACATTTTCGTCTGGCTCATGCATTCGATTACGTCATCTCAAAAATAAAAACAAATTTGTCAAAAAGAACGTATGATTGTGAGACGTGCCATTTTTCCAAATCAAGTAGGCTTCCATTTAAATTATCTCTATCCAAAGCATCTCAGGCTTTTGAACTTATTCATTCAGATGTATGGGGACCTTTTTCAATTTCAATTGATGGTTTTAAATACTTTGTTACATTTATTGATGATTTTTCAAGAGTTACATGGTTATATTTATTAAAATAAAAAACTGAAGTGTTTAATTGTTTTAAAGATTTTCACAAACTAGTTTCTACCCAATTTTCCACACACATTAAAATTTTTCGATCTGACAATGGCTCGAAATTTACATCTCATGTTATGGAAAATTATTTAATTTCTAATGGAATTCTTCATCAAACTAGTTGTGTTAATACTCCCCAAAAAAATAGAATTGTTGAACGCAAAAATCAGGATTTATTAGAAAAAACTAGAGCCATAATGCTTCAAATGAATGTTCCGAAAATTTTTTGGTCCTATGGAGTTCTTATGGCCACCTATATTAATAACCGCTTACCCAGTCAAGTATTGGAATTTCAATGTCCTCTTGAAATTTTACAGGGTAAAATTCCCAATACCTCGCACTTGAAGATTTCTGGGTGTCAATGTTTTGTTCACCTATACTCAAATCAACATGACAAACTTGACCGACGAGCTTCCAAATGTATTTTCTTAGGGTATTCTCATACCAAGGAAGGGTACAAATATTATGATAACATTAGCCAGAAGCTTTATGTCAGCTGAGATGTTAGATTTGTTGAAACCACCCATTTCACTGATCCTAATCAGGTGGAGTCCTTGGAAGACTTAATCCTTTTTCTAGGATAGAGATCTGCAGCATCGACTTGCCTAGGCCCACTAGGCTGATTATTCCAATGGTCATTCCGATAGACGATCCTCCATCTACTATCATACCTCTAGAACCGGTGTCTCCAAATTTTCCAGATGAAGTGTCAACTCTAAGACACAGTCTGCACATAATTTTCCCACTTTCCGGCAAATTGTCAAACCTCACGGATCCCAAAAGCCAAGTGAGTTAGAGCCCTCTTCCTGGGGAAGAAATTGCCAATCCTCACAACTTCCTGGGGAAGAAATTGCCAATCCTCACAAATACTGAAAATCAAAATCGTAACGAGACCCTTTTACCTATAAAACTCACTTCAAAAACAAATACACAACTCCTTCCATCCATTCAGTTCTTATCAACAAACTCACAGAATGAAACCCCAAAACTTTGGTCATATTCCTCGTCACCTCGTTTCACTTATGTCTCGAGTCGACAGATTCATCTCACCCACAGGATCTGAACTCATGCGCTTCTGCTTCACGACCTCCATTCTCGTGTGATTCGTCTGACCCATCAACAAAGACGTATGATTTCTGCAAAACCACACTACCTATAAGCCGAAGAGCAGAAGACCTTGTCTCTAGACTAACGTTTGAGGAAAAGACAACGCAACTTGTTGACACATCCCCGGCAATTCCGAGGCTTGGCATCCCTGCCTACGAATGGTGGTCGGAAGGATTACACGGTATCGGTTTTCTGACCAGGGTGCAACAAGGCATCCGTTTTTCAATAGAACCATCCAGCATGCTACAAGCTTCCCTCAAGTCATTCTCACGGCTGCTTCATTTGATCCCCATATTTGGTATCGCACTGGTCAAGTAAGTCAGCAACCCTGCCTGTTTCAGTTCTGTACGCAAAAGATTCAGCTTTGTCAATCCATTAAAAAGAGAAAAAGAAAAAGAAAAACAAAGTTCAACATCCAAAGTCATGAAAATGGAGTTGGGAGTGCAATTGTAAAAGTAAATATATGTGTCTGCAATTTCTTTTCTTGTATTTCCACCTCTTGTGATCACTCGTTTGTGAATGAATTCTTGAAGGCGACTGGTAAAGAAGCAAGAGCCTTATACAACGCAGGACAAGTTACAGGCTTGGGATTTTGGGCACCAAACGTCAACATATTTAGAGACCCTAGATGGGGAAGAGGGCAAGAGATACCTGGCGAAGATCCATTGGTTGTAGGGAAGTATGGAGCGTCATTTGTCAGAGGAGTTCAGGGGGACTCTTTTGAAGGAGAGTCGACCCTTGGTGACCATCTTCAAGCTTCAGCTTGTTGCAAGCATACTGCCCACGACCTGGACAACTGGAATGGCGTGAATGGGTTCAGATTCAACGCTATAGTAAGTGATATGCGATGGTTTAAGAACCTGATGTGTTTAAATAGTTTTTTTTTCTTAATAAGAAAAACAGAGGTGAGAAATCGGGTTGCTCAGTTCTGCACTTCCTTTCTTTTTTAAAAAAAATAAAATAAAATTTATGGCCATTTCCCATTTGTTCTAACTTGATGTATAAAGTGCTAAATGAAATTTTCTGGCATGTCATTTTCATGCAAGTACCGTTTTCTGGGAGCAGGTCACATTGCAGGACATGGTAGATACGTACCAGCCTCCATTCAGAAGCTGCGTGCAAGAAGGAAAAGCTAGTGGGATTATGTGCTCTTATAATGAAATTAATGGAATCCCAAGCTGTGCACACATCACGATTTCTTGACTAAGACACTCAGACAAGAGTGGGGCTTCTACGGGTAATAAGATAGAATAAATGTTCAAATGATGGGAATGAAAATTATTTAAGAAACAAAATAATGCAAAGTCATTGGTATATTGTTGTTGAAAACAACATAGGTACATCACGTCTGATTGTGATGCCGTCAACGTCCTACATGTTGAACAAAACTACGCTAAAACACCAGTAGATGTAGTGGCCGATGCGCTTAAATCTGGTATTGTGATACTCTCCTGCTGCTTTTCTACACTTGGGATTTGTATTTATACGCAAGTTAAATGAACAGATCGAATAAGCAAGAGGTGGTTGGCATAGATGTTCAATGCGTGAAAGAAGAATGTGGTCTACAAGTGCAAATCTTCTAAGCATTTGCAGATCTGGGCAATGTAGTCGTCAAAAAAAACAAAAATTGTAGCTTGTTTCTGTCTTCTAATTTCTTAGAGAACGAATTTCAGGGATGGATGTGGAATGCTCAACCTCTGCAAGATCAAAAGATTTCCCTGTTAGTTACTTGAAGAACTACACCAAATCAGCTGTTGAAAAGAGAAAAGTGACAGTAAGTGAAATAGACAGAGCCCTTCACAACCTCTTCTCTACGAGGATGAGATTAGGACTATTCAATGGCGACCCCACCAAACAGCGCTACAGCAATATTGGTCCAGACCAAGTTTGTTCCCAAGAACATCAGGCTCTAGCCCTTGAAGCAGCTCTAGATGGCATTGTCCTGCTAAAGAATTCTGATAGGCTTCTTCCGGTTTCAAAGTCAGGAACCTCCTCTCTTGCAGTTATAGGCCCCAATGCTCACAATTCAACGAACCTTTTTGGAAATTATTTTGGTCCAGCCTACAAAAACGTTACGATATTGGAAGCATTGCGGAACTATGTCAGTTCTGCCTCGTATGGCAAAGGTTGCAATAATGTTTCGGGCACTTCAGCTGATAAGAAAAAATCATTAGAAATGGAAAAAAACAGGACATCAAGTGATATTAGTAATGGGACTGGATCAAAGTCAAGAGAAGGAGAGGCTTGATCGTATGGACTTGGTGCTCCCAGGGAAGCAGCCAATGCTAATAACTTCTGTAGCAAAAGCTGCGAAAAGACCTGTTGTTCTGGTGCTGCTTGGTGGAAGTCCAATGGATGTAACTTTCGCAAAAAATAATCGAAAAATTGGGAGCATTCTATGGGTTGGCTAGCCAGGTCAAGCTGGAGCAACTGCGCTAGCGCAAATTATATTTGGCGAGCACAACCCTGGTGAAGTATTGCACAGTGTAATTTGTTCCTTAATTGAACTACAAAGATTCGGTGCATATTTTGCTGCTAAATTATTTTCTATTGAATTATCATCTTTCTGCAATACAGGAGGGAGATTACCAATGACTTGGTATCCACAAGATTTCACCAAAGTTCCAATGACGGACATGAGAATGCGTCCTCAACCATCTACAGGAAATCCTGGCCGTACTTGCAGATTCTACGAGGGGGGAAAGGTTTTTGAATTCGGGTATGGGTATGGTCTCAGCTACTTAGGCTATTCTTATGCGTTTGCCTCTGTTACACAGGACCAGTTGAACGTGAAAGATTCAAGCAATCCACTGTCTGAGAGCTCACAGACTCCTGGATACAGGCTAGTTTCACACATTGGTGAAGAACAGTGTGAAAATATTAAGTTTAAAGTCACCGTCTGTGTTAAAAACGAGGGGAAAATGGAAGGTAAACATGCTGCATTGCTTTTTGCGAGGCACGCTAAGCCTGGAAATGGAAGGCCAATCAAAAAGCTGGTTGGATTCCAAACTGTGAAATTGGGTGCAGGAGAGAGAACTGAAATTGAATATGAGTTGAGCCCTTGTGAGCATCTCAGCAGTGCTAACGAAGATGGTGTGATGTTGATGGAAGAAGGATCTCAAATCTTGCTTGTCGGAGACAAGCAACACCCAGTCACAATTATAGTATGATGTTCGATAATAATTCTTCAACCGCAGTGGGTTGCAATTTTGCTCGCAGCAATAGATTGCCAACTTCATATGTCTGGAATCAAGAACATAGAATCTGTAACAATCTTTTACGTAAGTGAAAGATATATATAGAAAATAACTATCCCATGCGTTCTAGCATGCCTGAAGTTATACTGGCTATACCTACTTCACACACACCGATGGGAATCTGAAGTAGTTCGATACAAGCGTCATCATCATTAGAGAAAGCAAAATAGAAGGCAAAATCATTGATCTCTCCCCAACCTCTATTATTTGTTTTTTTTTTAATTTACATTTTTTAAGATTGAGGTTATTCTAAATTAGACTTTATTATATATTTTAATTTTTTTTAACGCTAGATTATCATAGTCTCATATTTTTTTTTTTGAGAATTTCATTTATTTATTTATTTGCCTTCTTTATACAGGGTTATTGTGATTTTGGCAAAATATTTGGATATTAGGTGATATTTAGTTTTATTATCGCTTAACTCTTTCTTTCATGTTATTGACTATAAAAAATTTCGTATAAATAAAAATGGTTTAAAAAACACAATTATTATGAATTAGTATTATAATTTTTTTTTAGAGTTACCGTGATCTTAGAAAAACATGGTGGTATTGAGTTGATGCTTGGCTTTCGGAGGATTTTTTTTTATCATATCATTAAATAAAAATTGATTCTAAAAAAAACATAATTACTTGGTTATTAGGTCTCAAGATTTATTTCAATTTATTTTTATGAAATTATCGTGATCTAAAAAAAAATCTTGGCATTGAGTTGGTGCTTGATTTTACAATAAACTATTTCTTATTATACAATTAAAAAATAGTTAAAAAATAACAAAGGTATTAAATTCAATGAAGTTTATGACCCAAGTCATGAGTTTGATATATTAACCTAGGTTTAGTAGGGTTGATCCAATGTGTCGTCATCTTGATTTTTTTTAAAAAAATATGTCATTTTGAAAATGTTTTTAAATTCATAACTAGTTTATCATCCATAAGATTTAGCCAAGATTTCAAAAATATCATACAATTATTTTATTTAATTAATATTCAAGATATGAACTTTGCCATGCAATATATACTCCTGATATTAAATAAAATAAATTAACAACAATAAATACTAGGAATTAGTTGTAGACTTTATTATTTGAGAGTATAAGATAATATCATAAGGTATTTTTTAAGAAATTAAAGATACAAAGTGAGAAATAAATGTGATGGTAAGGTTTAGGCCTTAGGATGGTTAGGGTTTATCTCAATAAAGTACAAACTTACACTTGAAAAAAGATATGTGTTGATCCTTAAATAAAACAATAAAATAGAAACACGACCTGGAAAAACAATCAATTAACAATGCAGTTTATGATAAATGGAGTGCATTGAAAGCGATTCGTTTTTGTTTTGCATAACTAGTCTCTTTACCCAAACTCGAGCAGACTATTAGGATTTCTAGTGATCATGATACTAGGTGGTCACTAAACTATAATTAAACCCAAACCCTTTCAATCCAGGAGAAAAAAAAACTCATCATTTAATGTCATGCATGCCATAACAATAATGATATGATACTCTCTTGTTTATTATGAGTGATAATAATACAGTTCTTACGATCTGGCTTCTACAAAACTTAAATATCCATATCAACATATAAAAGTAAAATAACTTATAATACTTGTTAACACAAAATAAACTTGAAAAAGTATTTGGAGGCAAAGATCAATACTCTAACTTTAAGCTAATTTATTGTTTGTTCTATGGTGCTAGGAATGTGGTTGTAATATCGTTAGATGTAACTTTTCTTTCACCCTAACAAATAATGAGATCAATTTGTTTTATGGGTAGGAGATGCCACTTTTTATGCCATTACATCCACAAGTCTAATTCATAATGTGTACATCTTTAATTCTTCAATATATCTTTTTGTTATTTATGTGATGGGCTTGTGTTATGTATAAAATAAAAAAAATAACAAAGCTTTTGTTATAATGTCTAATCAATTACTCATATGAAGGAATAATAAAATGTACCAAGGCTTGAACATAATTAATAAAAAAATACATATAACTAATCAATTGGTTAATTTATATATCGTGTAGCTAATCAATTGACACATGTCACTGTTTTATTCATGTAAAACATATTTAATTTTATTAAATAAAGGCATTATTTATCTTTAATATTTATTTTATGAATTTAATTTTTGATAAATTAGTCTAGATTAATAATATAGTTTATGAAACAAAAATACCTTCCAAATTAATAATTATAGGATTCTTATTACATCGAAGTATTAATCCTAAATGTTCCTAGTCAATGCTCTCTTAATAATGGATATTAATTAGAGGTCTTAAGACTAATACATATTATATTCTAGTAAATTGAGAAATGAGAGATATATGTAACTTATATGTAGGTGTTTATTAGATGACATGTGCATTGAATTGATCTGCATGAGAATTTATATGGAGATATCACATGTCTATTGAAAGACTCATATGACGGTTATGTAAGTGATTTAGTAAGTTATCTTAAATTAAAAAAAAAATTATATTTTGATCATGTTACATGTTATCTTGATAAAAGTAACAAATAAAAAACATTTGATATACCATAAATTATATGAAAGTATTTGAGTGATCAAGAGAGAATTCATCATCTTAGATGAATTAAAGAAAATGTTTCACATGCTTTTAAATAATATTGATTGTTAAATTCTTGTGAAAGGTGTTTGAGTCTTATTTTCAAATGACCAATGAGTATAATATTGGAAAAAAATATGACTTGACATGAAAAACACATTCCAAACTAAAATATCTAAATTGAAACATTATTGATGAAGAAATAATTTTCACATTGAGAAGACGGTCACTTAAAGGTTGAATCAAATTGTTAGAGTATAATATAATCATATTATGTGGCCTAACCTATAAGATTAAGCTTTTAGGTAAGATTGTTCCTTAACATAGTATCATAGACTTTTTGACCCAATAGTCGCGAGTTTGAATATCACCACTCCCATTCTATTTGATAAAAAAAATCAAGCACAAGGTAATGTGGGCTTGTGTAAATTTCAAGTTCAAAAAACTTTCACTTAAAGGAGTGTTAGAGTATAATATAATCATATTATGGGACCTCATCTATAAATTTAAACTTTTAGGTGAAATGGTTTTTTTAACACAAATCACTTATAATTTTTCTAATATTCGAAGGATCGATATATTTGATTTTTAAATATAAATTGATCGATTATTAAATTAAAATATTAATTTGCAATTCCATCTGATCCTGGTTACTGGAACTTCAACAAACGATCATTCCTGACATGAACTTGAGCTTTAAGAAACGCAGAAAGTCTTTGTTTAGCTTGACCTCCTGGAGCACACCACAAGAAGCAAAGGAGTCAGTGGATGGATGCCTTACACAACTCCCATCACCAAGATCGACGTAGAGTGGCTCCGCAAACTTTAATGGCGGACTAGTCAACTCGTCCGAGTTCGGTTGAGAAGGTTACCGAGCTAGGGGTCTCCTCTCCATTCTTTGGGCGTGTGAAAATCAATAAATGCTGGCCAATAAAAGAGCGCCGCCACCAAACAGTAGCCATGGTAGTTTGGTCGTGCAAAGTGGTCACGGATGTTTGTGGTGCAAAGTGGTCAAGGATGTTTGTGGTGCAAAGTGGTCAAGGATGTTTGTGGTGCGTTACAAAACTAATTCTGATAATAATTTTAAATTTAAATTTAATTTATTTTTTTTTAGATTATTTTGATGAATTAATATAAAAATAATTTTAAAAAAATAAAAAAAATTATTTTAATATATTTTTAAATAAAAAATATTTAAAAAAATAACTTAGATCGAAATATACACTTTCCAATTGTGCCGTATCCACCAATCACCTACCTTTCCTTACGTTTAAAAACTTTTTCACAGAAAATGCTATTGTCGGTTAAAAGCTAAAACCCATATGCCTTGTGACCTTGTCTGTTTAAAAGAAGAAGAAAAAAGTTCAAAATCCACGTAACATTACAGGTGTATTGTTAGGAGGTATTAAGAAAAAATATATAATAATAATTATTATTAAAAATAATATAATGTTATTGAAAAATAATAAAATACTTTGAAAAATAATGTTATTGAAAAATAATAAATTACTAATATATATATATATGGGAAATAATATGTTGGGATATATTAATTTACAATATAAAATTATATTAATTTGATATATCAGTGCATAAAATACTTGAATTTAGATATTATTGTTATAAAATACATTTGAATACAAAACAAGTACTATTATACAATAATCATACATTTTAAATCATATAAATTGTGTTATGAAAATAGGATACCATAGAAAAGAAGTTTATTTCTTAATGTTCTCCGAACACCAGGGAATGGTTATATGTCTATAATATTATAAATATTTATTTTATATAAAGTCTATATAAATATATTGTTAAACAAAACTCAAGGTAATATATTGTTAAACAAAACTCAAGGTTGGATCTGCTCTAAGAAAAACACTGCAACCAACTCTTTTTCTTTATTATTTTCATATGTTTTTTCTTTTGTGTAATTTTTAAGGTAACTCTTTTTTTTATAATTGAATATTGAAAGAGAGATTTTTCTATTTATATGTAACTTTACAAGTTCTACATAGACTAAAACATTTATCATTATCTAATGATGATTTATCTTTATCTATCTAAATTAAAACTAGCCAACTAGATAGCTCCTAACAATAAGAAAATCTAATAGATATTAGTCTGTTATTTTATAATTCTAACAATCTTAGAACTTTTACGAACTTTAAATTCTTATAAACTTGAATCCTAATTGATATTGAACTACAACATTTCTCGACATCAACTATCATCATTCCTCCATCTTTTCCTTCTCTTTAGGGCATCTTGCCTTAGGTAGTTCATATTCCATCATTACCAAACTTGGATTTCTTTGACATTGACAAAGGTAGTTATACTATTATGCTCAACATCAATTATATGCTTCCAAACTATGTTTGTATTTGTAGCTTTTCCAATTGAAATTGAATTTCTAGCTTGCATCTCTTTAATTTCTTATAGCTTACCTTAATACTACTAATTGAATCTCTAAGTTCTGCCTCTTCAACAAGAATGACACTACAAAGATATGAAATCTTTATTTAAAAGCTTTTACCTTTAACATCATTAGTCATTAAATTCTCTTTATACCTCTCTTGACCTAAATATTTTTTTGTACATTAATTTAATTAAGAGACAAAGCATCAAATCCATAAAATGGAGGAAAGTCTCCAACCGCTGAAACTCTTTTCCTAAGAGAATAACTATACTAAACAACATTTTTAACTAGAACAACAACATTCATCTTTGCAAATAATTGTTCTAGCTTTGCATCTATATTTTTTTCTTGTGTATTATTTGAACAATTCTCTATAAACATTGGATATTCAGAATTATCTTCTTTATCAGGATCAAACTCATTGCTACTTTTTTATATATATAACTTGGTGAGAAACCTTTATTACATGCAAATATCCTTGTATATTGTTTCAATAGTTCTCTAAAAACATTGTAGATTCAAAATATCTTCTTCATTAGGATTAGACTCATTGCTATTTTCTTTTATATAACCCGATGATACACTTTCAGTATATACAAACATCATTGTGATAAATGCTTCAAACACTTCAAACTTATCAAAATCATCAAAGTCAATAAGCTTTTCTTCATCTTCTTAAATGTTTTTTTTCTTTGCATGAAAATAAAAGACCTTTTAAACTTTTAATGAGACCTTACTCTCCCAAGGATCACTAAAAGAGAATTTTAGTTGTTTATTTGGATCTTCATCATGATCAAGATAATGGTCATAATATTGGTTAAAATTATAGTCCTAATTAATTTAACATTATATACACCAAACAAGATTCTTATTGATATTAAATATGCTATGAACACTAAAGTTTCCTTCATACCAAAAATGTACTTGATCAAAGTTATAATGAGGTGTGATTGTTTTCTTACCAATATAGGTTATTGGTAATCTTGAGTTAATTATCACCACTATATGACTTTATTTAGTTTATTAAATGTTGTACTCTTGGTTTATCTTACGTCATGTGATTAGAAACCTGGAGTAAAATATCTAATCAGTATTATAATTGATTTGATTTTTAAATATCTTTATCAATGCTATTTTTTTCTTTTATATGAAAAATAATGCCTAATATCCCAATTCATCTTTCACTTGTTTTTCTAAACTTAGAAATAACAATGTTGTTTTTTGTTGGCTTTTTAAACCAAAATATTTTTTTTATATGACAATGTTTTCTATAATAATGATATTTGCCTTCAAATATTCTACCATTGCCACACTTATTTCAAGTTCCTTTTGATGATTTTTTTCTTTGTTTATTTTTTCCTTATCACCTTCATGATTGAATTCACCATCACTGTGTTAATTATGTCTTTTTTATTTATCTTCATAAGTGCTTCATCTTCACAAGACTCTTACAATTTGTTTAACCATATTTTTTAAACTTGGAAATATATTTTTAAGCTAAACTAATGATGGTTGAGAAGGGTGTCCTTATGTTATAGTAATAAAATTATAATAATTGGATTTTAAATTATTTTTTTTCATTCTTGTTTCACCAATAACTACTTTAAATTCTTATTTAAAAATCTAATAACATGTTGATTTCACCTTATTAAAGTATTGAGAAATTGTCATGTTTTATTGTGTAATTGATAACAACTAATTCTCAAGAAGTTTTAATCAAACATCACTTTTTTAAAAAGAGACAAGCAATTGTGTTTTATGTTCCTTTTGGCATTGTGGCATCCTGAATGTGTTTCAACATATCTTCTTCGACCATGATTTTCAAGGCAAACATTTTTTTATTATCTTTCATCTTCCACTTAAGTATATCTTTATTCATGTTATTGGTTAGTCGTATGTCTTCTCTATCGTTTACTAATTCCCATATATATTAACCTTACATGTAAGACATCATGCATGTTGACCATATACTATAATTATGATTGTTAGGCTTTTTAATCCCTCTAATAATTCGAAGTTCTCTCATGTCTATTATTGTAAGAATTAAGTTATTGTTGAATGTCATTATTAGTTTGTTTATATTGCACTTAATGTTAACCTTTCTTCTTATTGTTATTGCTGGAATTTATCAAAATAACTTATTTTCATTATATTCTATTAGAATGAAACTATTGTTGTTGTCTATGTTATTATACTTATTATAGTTGCTACGAGATTCATTTCTATAATGCTTCTACATTCTTATTGCTATTATAATGTTTGTCAATTGCTAAAGTTTTTGTCTTAATTTGCGTATTACATTGCTTACTATTTATGGATAATCTGTTATAAGCTACTACAATAAATAATGAAGTTGTTTTCTAGAATGTTATTTGCTATTATTTTGTCTTGAAGGTCTATTGCTGTCATATTTGTTGGATATGTTGAAGCTACTATCTAGAATTATTTGATAGATTAAAACATAACAATTATTTTTTATGTTTGTTATTGTTGGATCATATACTACAAGTTAATACAATGAATGATGAAGCTATTATCTAGAATGTTATTTATTACTAGATAGTTCGTGAAAGGTTTATTGTCGCCATGTTTGTTAGACAAGCTATTTGACAACAAACCTTAATGATGAATTGTTTCATTACTAAAAATGGGGGTGGCAGCTATATGATTTGGAAAAATAGAATTTTCTTGTCTCTCGAGATATTTTGTTCTTAGAAGGAATTTTTCCCTTCATTAAAGATACAAATGGGCCCTTTAATGAAAAAAATGGTTCACACCGTCTCTGAGGAACCACAAAGTCTTATATCTAGGAGTATGTTGGATTTAACTCATTCAACATCTGAGCCAAATACAAATATCGTCCAAACAAATTCTGCTCATTCAGAAGAAGAGGTAGAAATATTGGGCAGAGGACATCGTAAGCAGTATCCCTCCATATGGTTTTGGAATTATGTCACAAACACCATACATAAATTGAGTCCATCTCTCTCATCATTCATACCCCAGCTTTCCTCAGGTACACCCTATCCCTTAGCATATTATGTGAATTGTGATAAATTTTCTATGCGACATAGAAATTTTCTTGCAGTCCTAACAACTGAGCGGGAACCTATATCTTACTCAGAAACGGTGAGACAAAAAGTTGGAGAGAAGTCATGCAACGAGAAAATTCAACTCTTGAAAATAATAAAACCTGGGTTGTTTAGAGCTTGCCAGATGGGAAGAAAGCTTTGTGCCGTAAATGGGTACATAAGATCAAATATAATTTTGATGGTACTATTGAGAGGTTGAAGGCTCGGCTGGTCATTCTTGGAAACCATTAGACTGAAGGACTCAATTATACAAAAACATTTGATCCCGTCACCAAAATGGTCACTGTATGAGTATTTCTTATTGTGGTCGCTGCTAAAAATTGGGCAATCCATCAGATGGACATTCATAATGCATTTTTACATGATGATCTTTAGAAGGAAGTTTATATGAAATTTCCACTTGGATTTCGAGTAGGGATAACTGGGAAGGTATGCAAACTACAGAAGTCGTTGTATGGGTTGAAACAAGCATATCGTTATTGGTTTGCCAAACTTTCCATTGCCTTGACAAATTATGGGTTTCAATAGTCTTATTCAATTTTTCACTATTCAACTTGCATCGAGAAGAAGTTGAACTCAACGTTCTTGTTTATGTTGACAATCTTATCATTGTTGGAAATCATCCAACTGACATACAGACATTCAAATATTATCTCTGTGCTTGCTTTCACATGAACGATCTTGGTTGTCTGAAATATTTTTTGGCGATAGAGGTAGCACGCAGTCTTGATGGGTTTGTTCTTTGTCAACACAAGTACACACTTGACATTATTTCCAAGGTCGGGCTACTTGGGGCATGACCAACAACAATCCACTTAGAGCAAAATCATCATCTTGCCTTATCCACAAGTACAAAATTAGGTGACCCGGAATAGTATATTTGCTTGGTGGGACGATTGATCTATCTCTATTTTACTCTACTTGAATTATCTTATAGTGTTCATGTCTCATCTCAATTCATGCAATGCCCACGAGAAGAACACTGGGCAGTTGCCTTAAGAGTGGTTCAATACCTTAAAGGCAATCCGGGTCAAGGGATATTTCTTAGTAGTCACTATGACTTGCAGTTACATGGGTGGTGTGACGCTGACTAACCCGGATGTCCTCTAACTCGACATTCCCTCATTGGTTGGATAATTTTTTTTGTTAATTCCTTAGTGTCTTGGAAAACCAAGAAGCAATATATTGTCTCTCACTCCCCAACTGAAGTAGAATATTGATCTACGGCCATGACTACGGGGTGAGTTGACTTGGCTTAAAGCCCTTCTCTCTAGTTTCGGAGTATCTCACTCGCATCCTATGACTTTTCATTGTGATAGTCAAGCAACTCTCCATACTTCTCATTCGTGATGTCGTCATTGTTGGGCATATCATAACTAGTTTTGTTTCGTCGTCAATGCAAATTGCTAATATATTTACGAAAGCCTTGGGAAAACAACAACATGAATTTTTATTGCGCAAGTTGGGCATTCAAGATCTCCATGCTCGGGGGAGCGTATTATGAAATACACCAATATAGGAAATCATATTGTATCCTAATACTACTATAATTCTAACCTAACCCTACGGGATTTGGCACATATTTAGGAAAAGATTGGCTAAAGATAAGAAAAGGATTGTGTACATGTAATATATATATATTTAACCTAATAATTCAAGGCCAAAAAGCAAGGTTTTTGGCGGTCACATTCCTTCTCAGCTGTTTTATCAATGATTGAAGTGTACAAATACCTTAGGTTATCAAATAACAAAGCACAACCAAACACATTGTAAAAAAAAAAAAAACAATCTTTTATACTCTTGCTCTCTTGGCTATATATTTTGTGAAATGATCAAGCCAACCACCTTAGTATATAAGCAATATTAGAAAATCCAAATCCAGTTTGATTTTTTTTGTCACTTTATTAAGAAATTCAAACTTAAAATATCAAGTTTTTTATGTTTTTTGTCACGGGTTGCATGCAGCCTGGAGGAGGCCATGTGTTTCCTCAAAGTTTTCTTATATGCTATATTAGTCCCTAAAGTTTTCTATTTTTAAATTAGCCATCAAGGATCAATTGTCTTGTTATGGTTTTCTAATAGTCCCCACGAAATGTTTTCACTCCCCGTCCTTGTGTTTCTCTATTGTAACAATTGCTTGCCTGATATTGTTTTATTATTAATAAATTCGCTAAGTAACCAAAAAGTTGCATATAGTAACAAGAACCTAAAATAAGAAATGTTTCTTTCTAAATACGTACAGAAACCCAATGCGTGCCCTACACTTCCCCACAAACACCACTCAACGGTGCACTACACTCTCCCAGACCCCAATGGCAATTCCGTAAAACCTTGCCTCCTGCCTCCGAAGATTAAGTTGTTAAAATGTTAGGAGACTCAGGACTGTGCATTCCCTCTTCTTTCGGCGCAGGTGAGTTATTATTATCAATTCACCTGTTTAATATTACTTCTAAACCACCCTTCAAATCTCATTAATTACACAAAAACCCTAACTTTCATCCCAATACGTGTCACACCAACACTTAAAAATACACAGAAATAGCCAATCAGACCCATGGGTGCACCTTTATAGACGTGGCAATCACCTGGCCCCACTCAGCCATTGTATCGACGTCCATCATCGCCTGAAGGATAAGATTCTTCCGTGTAGGTTTTATACACGCAAACCAACCGGAAAAATTGTTAATTACGGAACACCCATATTAACCCTGATCCTTAGCTCATCCCTGTTCTCAATCGGTAGCAAATAGATGGAAAAGAAGGGTTGTCTTTGTAAATATGATTTCATTGGGAGGATAAATAAAAAAAATAAAAAAAGGGGGTGCCATGGAATAAATTAACGGTGAACGGAGAAAAACCGGCCGGTTAGAGGGGGTGTCGTAATTTCCTATATAAAGCCATAACCACACCCACTCTTCTCTCATATTTTGCACTCGCTTTCAAGCGTTTCTTCTCCCAACCTCTCCTACTCTCTACAGCCAATCTCTGTCTCCCTCTCTCTCTCTCTCTCTCTCTCTCTCTACACTATTTGTTGGATTCAAAAGCAGCTCTTGATAGGTAAAATAAAATATCTCTCTCAACTTCAGCTATCCATTTTTTTAACATTTATATATATATATATTAATTTACTTTATATATATTAATTTACTTTTTTTATTATTATTCTAAGTGGTGTTTTCTGCTCGGAAGCGAAAAACAACAAGGAAATTAAAAAAAAGAAATTAAAATAAAATTATAAATCGCGTGTTTAACTAGGACATTAATGCGAGATACAATAAGGATTGATCCGTGGAGGTTAAGAATTGTAATTGAAGTAATGATTGATTTTGATGGTGCTTTCTAGAGAGGTCAGTTCGTTTGTTTATTGAAACCCTAAAATTGCTTTTAGGGTTAAGTTAGGGATTTGAGTTAATAGTGGATTTGGAAAAGAGATGAGGGTTTTTGGATCTGGTTTGATTTGTGATATCATTTAATTAAAAAAACAGTGAGTGAATGCTGTTTTGTTGTCCTTGTGAGGGAATGAGAGGGTTTTTGATTTGTTTGTGGTGGTTAATGGGATTTGGTTTATACTCTGGGGTTTGATTATCATCATTATCATTATTATTTATAAATTTGGTTCAGTGAAATGACGTTGTTGAGTCTTTGTTTAAAATACGAATGCTAGATTTTCTCTATGTGAATGGATTTTGATAAAAAAAAATTGTGATGCAGCTATGTAGCATACAATTTCTTTAATTTGGTGTGTGTTCTTGAATAGGAACGATACTATCAATTTTGTGTGGTAAAGAGCTAATTCTGACAAAGTATTGCTTAATTTTCTGTACGTATGAATGTATGTGCTTTTACATATAGATTTGGAGATATGTTACAATGAGTATTGGCTACTGTATATGATAATATAGTTGTGATTACTTGGTTGAAAGGAACATCCTTCCTAGCTGCCTCTGTATTACCTGCTGCAGTCTTGAAGCCGTAGGTGCTTGACATAAAGTTGTAATACATTCTTTTGTTTACTGATTGGAGGGGTGATCTTATCACAAGTCCTTTACCATTGAATTATTGCTCATTGGATTTACTGCTTAGCTATTAGAAAGATTGTCCACCAGTTACTTTTTTAAGAGGTTTACACCTGTTCTTTGTACTGCATGTTACCTGTATTGTGCAATAAATTGCTCCCTGCTTTAGCTTTCTTATTTATTTATGGGAATTGGATTTGCAGATATCCAATTATTGTTCAACTCCTTTGACCAACTTGTGAAGGTGCTCTTTTATGTCTTTAAGGTTGATATTCTTTTATAGGAAGAAAATAGATATTCAAGCAATTAGAGATTCTCGCGTGGAAGACTCAGTTTGTATGCATTTACATATGAAATGGGTTCCCGAGGAAGGCCAGTATTTGATCTTAATGAACCTCCAACTGAGGACGATGTGGAGATCAATCATGCTGTATGCCTGCAGCCAGACAAGACACTTCCTTCTGCAAATTCCCACTCTTCTGACATGCTTGTAGCACCAATGGATCCCCAAGGAATAAAAAACAACCATGCCTTTTCACACACATCATCTATATCCGGTTTTCAGCCTTTTGTTCGACCTAAGGTTGCTTTTTTCCCTGAAGTGGGTCTTAAACAGAAGATGGCTGAGGAACACAATCCCAAGTTAGGATCACCATCAAAAACAATTACTGATGATGATAAGAAAGAAGCACAATCTCTAGCTTCTGGTTCTGCAGAATTTAAAGATGTGGAAAGAGAGGAAGGTGAGTGGTCTGATGCGGAGGGCACTGCTGATGTGTGTGCTGGCAGTCGTATGCATGAGCAGGGCAAAGCTTCTCAATTTCAAGGAACATCTGAAGTAGAAGAAAGTGCTTCTGTTATGGTTTCCATGAATGTTTCTAACAGTGTTAAGGTTATTGATAATGCTAAGGCTGACCGTGTTTCACTTGGTCTGGATCAAGGTCATAATGATTATAAAAATAATGGCAGTCGAAATTCAAATGGAAGTGCCAATGGTGATGTGTATATGGATGGTCAGGAAGAAATTGCTTCTGTCTCAAAGCAACGTGAAGTTAGAGGTATCGAAGCAAGTCATGCTCTCAAGATTTCAAATAATCAGGGGAAGAGGAAGATAGACCAACACAAAGAAGCAATGCTGGGTAAAAAGCGAAATAGGCAGACCATGTTGATTAATATAGATGAAGTCAAGCAAGCTGCAAGTATGAAAAGCTCAACACCAAGAAGGCAGGCGGCTGTCACTCGTACCGTGAAGGAAGTTCGAGCTGTTCCTCTACCAGACGAACGTTCTGGAGAAAGGCCTAGTCATCCTATAAAGGACCAGAAACAAGCTGATTTGTCATGTAATGATGGTGGCTCTTCTGTGGAGTATTGTCCACCCAAATCTGAAAATAATGGTGATATAAATTCTGCACAGCCAGCCAAGAATAGGAAAGTGAATAGTGACTCTGATTTTTCTGTAGACACACTCCTGCCACCTATTTCAAAACAGAGTTTGTGGAAACAGCCTTCTGAGAGTTCGTGGAAGCATCCTGCAGATTTAAGGCCACCAAAAAACTCACAATTCTCCAACAGAAAGCCTGCTCTTATCAGCCAAGGTTCCATGGATTCAAAGTCAGGAAACAAGAAATACCTTCCTGTGAAAAAGCCAACAGTAGCCAGTACACCCTATCAAGACACATCCGTGGAACGTCTGATACGGGAGGTGACTAACGAAAAATTTTGGCATCACCCAGGTATTGAACAAAACACATATACATGTCTCAGCGTGTAATCTCTATGTGCATTATCTGTGACCATTTTTTTGTTGTTGGGGCTTAAAAGAAACAACATAGTACCTGTACACTGCATCTGTTCTGAATCCTTAAGAGGAGGGGGTGTGGGAAGTATAAAGTTGTAGAGGACAGATTAGAGATGCAACCAAAAGAGGTTGCTAGTCAGTAAGTCATAATAGTTGGACAAACCAGTCTCATAACTGGTCTTGTTCCTATATTTTTTTTACGGTCTTGATTTTTTGCTTTTGCATTTTGTATCCTCTATCATTTTCTCTCTACATTGCAATAGGGAACTGTGGATCAGCTAGGTTTGTTATGTGTCTGTCTTTAATAGTAACAGCTGATGTTTGCATTGCTCAGGGCCTGGCCCATGCATAGCAGAGGAGATTTCACAGCTGCATGTGGCTGGCGCGGTCCAACCATCTGCCTCTTGGATGAAATAGCTTGTGGTTTATCAAGTTATTGCCATTAAATTTACAACCGCCATCAATTTTTTTTTTATTTCCTCTAATTTTTGGAAGGTTTTGTCACATGCATACTTGCTTTCTTGTTTGCTACATGCATCTCAAGTTTGAAAGATGTTTACTTGCCAATTTACATGTTCTAGGACGTGTTCAAATTGATATGCAGTGTTTTTTCTGATTCTATGTAGTTGCTTGAAATTTAACCACCTTATATATATCCATTAAGAAAATATACAGATGTCGATTCTTTGTGTTTCTTTGAGATCTTTGTTCTTTCCTTTGCCTTTTTTGCCCCTGCATTGTTTGAATCTTATTCTGTTTTATTTTTGTGCACTAGAGGACTCTGAGCTCCAATGTGTTCCGGGTTGCTTTGAGTCTGTAGAAGAATATGTAAGAGTATTTGAGCCTCTGCTTTTTGAGGAATGCCGAGCTCAACTTTACAGCACGTGGGAGGAGTCAGCTGAAACCAATGCACACATTATGGTTTGTATAAAGAGCATTGAAAGGCGGGAAAGAGGTATTGAGTCAAATTATTACTGTAGTGGTACATATCTTCGTTATGTTTTGTTGACTGATTGAAAAATTCTCTTTTGTGGCCATAGGATGGTATGATGTCATTGTTCTTCCAGCAAATGAGTGCAAGTGGACATTCAAGGAGGGTGATGTTGCAGTTCTCTCAACTCCAAGGCCTGGAACAGGTTTGTATGACTGCTCCACTTTTGTGATTCTGCTAGATTTGCATATCAATCAAAGTGCATTTTGGTTTCTAATGTGCTAATATAATATTCATCATGTGAAGCAGTAAGATCCAAGAGGAACATTACCTCATCATCAAACGAAGATGATGAGGAGCCTGATATCAATGGACGCGTGGCTGGTACTGTTAGAAGACATATCCCTTTGGATTCTCGTGATCCTCCTGGTGCAATCCTTCATTTTTTTGTTGGGGACTCTTACGATCCTCACAGGTTATTAGCTCATATTTAATTTGTGCCCTGGTGTTTATGACTGCTTCAAATGTCAAGTCAGTAGAATTCCTGATCTTGTCAGACTTTTGTTCTTTGTTTCATTCTCATGGTTTGCTTGTTTGTTCTATAATTTGTTTTCACCAGCAAGGTTGATGAAGATCATATTTTGAGGAAACTTCAGCCCAGAGGCACCTGGTATTTGACTGTCCTTGGTTCACTTGCAACCACCCAGCGCGAGTATGTTGCGCTGCATGCATTTTGCCGTCTCAATTTACAGGTAACAGCCAAATACTCGTTAATATCTAATTTTTGTCTTCTCTCATATTTGAAACTAAAAGTTTTATACTATTTTGGTAGATGCAAACTGCAATCCTAAAGCCCAGTTCAGATCACTTCCCAAAATATGAGCAGCAGACCCCAGCCATGCCTGAATGCTTCACACAAAATTTTGTTGACCATTTGCGGAGGACATTCAATGGGCCACAGCTGGCTGCAATCCAATGGGCTGCCATGCATACTGCTGCTGGTACAAGTAGTGGGGTTACTAAGAGGCAAGAACCTTGGCCCTTTACTCTTGTACAAGGGCCTCCAGGGACAGGTAAGACACATACTGTATGGGGAATGCTAAATGTCATCCATCTGGTTCAGTATCAGCATTACTATACTTCTCTGCTCAAGAAATTGGCACCCCAGAGCTATAAACAAGCCATCGAAAGCAATTCTGACAATATCGCAATGGGGTCAATTGATGAAGTTCTTCATAACATGGACCAGAATCTCTTCCGCTCCCTTTCAAAACTCTGTCCAAAGCCCAGGATGTTAGTTTGTGCTCCTTCTAATGCCGCAACTGATGAACTTCTTGCACGTGTTCTTGATCGTGGATTTATTGATGGTGAGATGAAAGTTTACCGGCCTGATGTGGCCAGAGTTGGGGTTGATTCACAATCACGTGCTGCTCAGGCAGTTTCTGTTGAGCGGAGAACTGAGCAACTTTTAATCAAGAGTCGCGAAGAAATCTCAAAATGGATGCAAGATTTAAGAGGCCAGGAAGCTTATTTCTCAGCTCACATTGCTGACCTTCAACGTAAGCTTAATTTTGCAGCTGTGGATGGTCGTTCCCAAGGATCTGTAGGTGTTGATCCTGATGTTCTCATGGCAAGGGACCAAAACCGAGATGCATTACTTCAGAACCTTGCAGCTGCTGTTGAAAGCAGGGATAAAGTTCTGGTTGAGATCTCTCGCCTTCTAATCTTAGAACCCAGGTTTCGTGCTGGTAGCAATTTTAATCTGGAAGAAGCCCGAGCTAGTCTCGAGGCAAGTTTTGCCAATGAGGCTGAGATTGTGTTCACAACTGTCTCAAGCAGTGGTCGCAAGTTGTTCTCTCGTCTTACTCATGGTTTTGATATGGTAGTTATTGACGAGGCTGCTCAAGCCAGCGAAGTTGCTGTTCTTCCGCCACTTGCACTTGGTGCTGCGCGGTGTGTTCTTGTTGGCGATCCTCAGCAACTTCCTGCAACAGTTATCAGCAAGGCAGCTGGAACATTGTTATACAGTAGAAGCCTTTTTGAAAGGTTTCAGCAAGCTGGATGCCCAACAATGTTATTATCTGTGCAATATAGGATGCATCCTCAAATCCGAGATTTCCCTTCACGGTACTTTTACCAAGGACGTCTCACTGACAGTGAAAGTATTTCAAATTTACCTGATGAGACATACTACAAGGACCCTTTACTTAGACCTTATCTATTCTATGATGTTACTCATGGGCGGGAGTCACACAGAGGTGGATCAGTATCTTATCAGAACATACACGAAGCACAATTCTGTCTCCAGTTGTATGAGCATCTTCAGAAATCTGTAAAATCCACGGGCATGGGGAGAATCACGGTTGGCATAATCACTCCATATAAGCTGCAGTTGAAATGCCTCCAACAAGAGTTTTCAGCTGTTTTAAAATCTGAAGAAGGGAAAGATATATATATTAATACTGTCGATGCTTTCCAAGGTCAGGAGCGTGATGTCATTATCATGTCTTGTGTCCGGGCCTCAAATCATGGTGTTGGTTTTGTAGCTGATATCCGCCGCATGAATGTTGCTCTTACACGTGCCAGAAGGGCTCTATGGGTATGCTTTTCTATCTTTTGTTTTGTACCTTTTCTCTCTCTCTTTCTTACTTTTATATATGACATTTCATTTCTAAGCTTGTCATTTGAGTCACCCAATAGTTGCATCTCCTCAGCCACTGAACTTGATTTCCCAACAGGTCATGGGGAATGCTACTTCTCTTGTGCAATCAGATGACTGGTCTGCATTAGTTGCCGATGCCAAAGCAAGGAATTGTTACATGAATATGGACTCCGTCCCCAAAGATTTTTTTATTCTGAAGGGAACCCTGGGAAAGGGTTCTTCCAATGCAAGGGGTTTGAGGTTAGGTGGATCAAGACATAGATCTTTTGATATGCACATGGAATCCAGATCAGGGACACCATCAGAGGATGATGAGAATTCAGGTGCATCAGTGATTTCTAGGAATGGGAGCGGTGGTCCTCTTAAACCACCAATGGAGAATTTGTCAGATGATTTTGATCAATCGGGTGATAGATCAAGAGATGCCTGGCAATATGGTGTACAGAAGAAGCAAGGTTTCTCTGCAGCTGTAGGAAAGAGAGGGTCCTAAAAGTGTTGGTAGGTGTCTGAAATGTGTTAATGAACTTTGGGGTAGCGTTGCCATGTCATATCTCCCCAAATTCGTGATGCAGTCTCCTAGCTCCAGAAAAGCCTTTTGAACCTTGGATTGTCATTTCGATGCACATCTGCTAAACATGATCTGGACCTAGTTCCCAGCTCAGGCCGCATTTGGGTAGATCATACCCTTAACAGACCAGCTTACAGGTTCAAAGGTAGGAATTATTTTGATGCAATAGCATATTGTGTAGCTTGAGATTCCTGTCTGGCGATCATGCAGTTGAAAGTGTATGCTTTGGATTCGCTTGAATACCAGGAATCGGGTGGTGGCATCAAGGAGCTTTTTGCATTGCATACCTAGTTATTATGAGGCGGCTCTATTTTGCAACGGAACCAATACTTCAATTGGTTTGGGGAGTGCAGTCATGCATTATTCCCTTTTTGAAGCGCTCTCGGATTGCATCTTCTCACTCATATGGACGGACGGGGGGCTTGGTTCAGACAATTTGGAAGATGCTGTGTACATTATTTGAGCGTGGAAATAATCTGGGATGCAATCTGAAGGGCTAAGATTATTCTGGATGGTTAAAGCCAAAGTCTTCTTTCTTCCTGTTGCTTTTTGAAGGGCAAGTAACAGGTGGGAGGGTCACAAAATTCTGTATAGAAGAAAGAATTTTGCTTAACAAAGATCCAATAATAGAGGCATTCATGACAGCAGCAACTGGCTTCAGCAATGAAATCGTATGGTAAACATGAAGGAAAGTAGTAAATTCTTTTATAACAATATTTTTTCCTTCATGTTTTAAATCTGTGGAGCACGTAATTCTGCAGGTGCGGGCGACGACGCTACCCACAGTGCTTGCAAATACTCTACTTGTCTAAAAGAATAGAAATATAAAGTTGAGAAAGTGTGACCGCTGTTGGTTGGATGAGGGATCGGTATGTGACCCCCCTCCCTTTATTTTTTTTAATCAATCATACTGAGGGAGGGCATAAGTTTGTTCACCTTTTATATTTACGATGTCCTTGTGTACAAAACAAAGAAATTCTTTTTAATTGTTATTATAAAATAAATTAAAAGAGGAGGTCCGTTTAAGCGTTGCCACTGGTGTGCCGCCTCCTGCATTTGTTTTGTTCACATTATAAAAAGTATGGTGGGTAGTTCTAGACTGGATTGGTTTATTTAAATGTTTATATTGATGCGGGCACCATTTGCCAGGGTCGTCCATGCCGTGAGCGTACCGCATACAGCAAAAAGTTTTTACTTTTTCCACTCGTGGAGGAGGGGTGGGTATAAAGAAAATATTGATGATAGATGAAAACCTAACTGTTAAAAAATGTTTAATGTAACATGTGTTTTTGGCCATCCTATAATTCGGTCATGTAATTTCAAAACATTTTTTTAATTATATTTTGTTTTAAAGAGTATAATTAAATGATAAAAAAAATGCTTAAAAAATCAAGCAAAAACCTTAAAATATAATTGATGTTTACCTGTAGATTTATATATCCATACCATGTTATCCATGCTCAAATAAGGATCATGCCTCCTTTGTGTTGCTATTATTTAACGAGTTTTTCTTGTACACGTGTCTCTCTATAAAACAAATGTCATGAGCCTTTGTTGTTAACAATTAAAATCATTGTTTTTTATTCAAGATAAAAAAAGTATTTTCCTCGTAAACATGATATGCTTAGATAAGGGTCAAGCCTAATGATGAATTGTTGTGAGCTTATTGCCATGCTTGCAATCATGATTCTGATGGCCCTTGGAGTTGTTCTATCAATCAAAGATCCTCCACTAACAGTAGATGCTCCTATCAGTAGACAAATGGCTAGATAAGCAATCTTCACTCATTTGATGATACAAACAACTTGCATATAATTTTTTAAATTGTTTTTAATTTCCATTTAAGGATTCTCCACTATACTCCCTTGCACATCAAGTATCTTTTTGAATGCTAGATGCCCTTGAATTTGGATAAATAATTTGTTTTTTTTACAAAAAAAAAAAAAACAAACTCTCCATCTTGTGTATAGTAAGTGCATTCAGGTACCGAATGGGTGGAAAAGACGAAACATGAAGGCATGAAAATACAATCTCCTGCACTGCACTCTCATGCTACAAATGTTAGGTTAACCTTTCATTGCAGGTGGCAAAAGCATGTTTAGAGCTGTCAAATTTGCTTACTCTAACGAAACCATTACTTCAAACTTAATGCAAGATGTATTTGACATGGACCATCTCAAAGCTGTTTCTGGTGGAAAAGGTGTAGGTTTTGATACAAGCAAGTATGCAGAGAGGAGGGTGAGAAAAGGAAGTCTTCATTTCGGAGAAGAGTGGGTTACCCCTCGGCATCTACTCCTTTGGACTCGCTTAACTTGGACTCAGTTTCTGGTGCTGGTGCTTCTGACAATGATAGAGCAGAAGGTTCCTTCCCTGATGGTGATGGGAATAGTTTCAGAAACTGTTTCCACTGTTGAAAATACTCAAGTTATTGATAATGGAAAATCAAATCCAACAGAGCATGATCACAAAGCATATGCTTTAATTTTTCCACGGCATGATGACCTGAAATGTCGGTCAGTGTGGGACCAGGAATTGTCATTTCTGTTTTTATTTTAAATTTAAAAATAAAATTATATATTATTGTTTAATTTAATATAAAAAATACAATAAAATATTTTTTCTGAATACGATATCTGATTGCTATATATATATTAAAAGACTTAATTTCAATTTTATGTTGATATTGTAAAATTATTTATTATTTTAAAAAAATTATTTGACCGAAACAGAATGGACAAAATAAAACCGGAATATTTTAATCAATATTTTGCTAAAAAACCCAGAATATACTGAAATTTAAACCAAGATCGTTTTATTTCGTTTTTTTTTATGATAGGACAGCTAACTTATCGTTTTAGTAAGAGACTTCATTAACAAGAGTTTCTGCTGGTTTTATTGATAAAATTATTGATTTCATCTAGTGATTTGTCTTCGTCGAGTTGCATGATATGGCGGTCACAACAAGATTCAAACGCATGTTTCCATGTTCCTGTGTACTTTGAATTCTCGTCAGCTGGTCCGAACTTCCCACCAGCGGTGAGGACGAGGAAAAATGCTCAACTATACCACCTGAAAGAACTTAAAAAGAATCTGCTTCTGATATCCAAATCTACACCGATGCATCAAGAGATCGATACATGCTGGAGAACATGGTGGATCCTGTTTGTGAAATGTTTACTGTTGAATTTATATCTTATTTTCAATTCAAGTAACTATATATTCGAAGAACCATCCACATCCATTTATGAATTCAAAACTAAATCATCACCATTGATTTAAACACCCGAATATGTGAATTATACAAACAAGATCCATCATGTTCCACGATCCAAATACATGCCGAGAATAAACAAAATGAGGAAAATTACCTCGTATCACCTTGCGCACATTGTGATAGCTAGAAGGTACCATAGAACAGTGATCACATTTCAGTTCATCTTTTCCAGCATTTTAACATCACTGTCTATCAAGAATCCTACATCTTCCTTGGAAAAAACATGGGCAACGACCCAATCAAAACACGTAGACTTGACTGACACCCGAAAACTAAACAAAAAGCAGTAGAAAGCTTTCCTTCCTTCCTCTACTGGTTGGGTTAGATAACCATATATATGTGCCGAAACGTATAGCATAGCAAGCTTTTCTGCATTTTCTTATTTATGACAGCAACAGCTATGATGATAGTATTGCAGAGGAAGATCCCCCCTGAAAAAGCAAAGCAAAGTTGGTACTCATCTATCGAGTTGGTAGCAAACAAAGAGCCAGTGATTATGGTGGACACAGGAGATGATAACAAGTAATTGAACTTACCAGCATGTGAGCGTATATTAATGCAGCATATCATCTAACCTCTGCCTGTATAGAGCTAGACTCTGCAACAGCATTTAAAGTAACATGAGTGGCGAAGTCATATTCAGCCAGGTACTTGAACGAAATAGCGTCAAGTAAATGAACAACGGAAAAAACAAAGAAGACTACAGCAACAACTAATTGGCATATTTTACTTCCTTAGAATGAGACCTCGGTCATGATCTATGCAGCAACTACACAGTAAGCACTCATATCATACCCACAGAAGATGGAAGATTTGTAAGACATGAGAAAAAAGAAAAAAAAACATTGTTCATTCTTGTACACACAATTTATTGATTCTCAATATGTTATACAATTTTACTCAATAATGTGTTTGTTAATATTTTTATGCATCTATGTATCATATCCACACTTCCTAGGTAATGACAATACCATTTCTTACTATGCTTTCTAGACCTAGGGGTTACCAGCCAGTCTTAGCAAGAAGATTCTTAGCAATAAAAGTACATTCCACACTTAAAATCAGGCAAATATTAAACTGCAGCCAGAATTAGATTTTCATGTCCAGAAGCTAATATGATATCCAGAAGTCACATACCCTAGTATACGCATACACACCAGCCTCAGTAGGTCCTGCAGGACTTCCCCTCCTAATGAATTTCCCCCCTTTGAATATGTAAAGCATCGGTATTCCAGTTGATAACTCCAAGTTGATAACCTGTCAGAACAAAAATAAAATAAAAATGAAGTTAATAGAATGAGGGGAAAAAAAGAGATAATGCAGAGATTATCCTTATGGAAAAAACCCAAAGTAGCTAGTTTATCACCTCCTGTGAAGTTAATTTGTCAAGGTACATGATGATGGACCTCAGTGAATTCCCATGAGCAGCAATCATCACATTCTTCCCAGATAGAAGTTGAGGTTCAATCTGCAAGACAGTGCTCTTATGTCAGATGCTATTGAATGGTATACAATTGCATAAATCATTAAGAAAACCATCCAATCATTGGCAAGCAAACCATAAGAGAAATAGGAATTGGAAGCATAGTCATGCATACATGATCTTTGAAATAAGCAACTGCTCTTTCAGCACACATTTCCAAACTCTCGCCATTGGGAGGAGGTATGTCATAACTCCTCCGCCACTCGTGAACTTTTTCCTTCCCAAACCTATCTGCTGTTTCCTTCTTATTGAGACCCTGCAACTCACCATACCTGTAAAGAAGATCAATCATAAGTTTCATATGAAATGGGGATTCCAGGAAAAAAGGATATGATCAAAGAAAAGGAGATAATATCATTACATTCTTTCATTTAATTGCCAAGCTGTTACAACTGGGATGGATTGCTTTTTTGTATCTTCACTAAAAATTCGACTCCATTCCCTTGCCTGTTCATTCTCATTGTGTAAAATGATAGGAACCTGCCACCAGTTTGATAGTCAACATGCTAGCAAATAAGAAGAAGAAGAAGAAGAAGAAGAAGAAGAAAACTGAGGAAATAGTGGAGTCTTTTAAATAAGTTTCAGACATGCCATCTTGATTAATTATTGTGCCAATGACAAATAACGCAGGTTTAGCTCAGATTAATGTAAGAGCAAGATATTCATCTACTGTCATGTTAATAACCCAATGGCATGTTTTACAAAACTACCTTTTTGCGACGGTGCTGAGTCATGGCAAGCATGGCAGTCATCTGTGCACGTATCAAGGCCGATGTATATATCATGTCGACAGGTATGTTGCTGATTCTCTTACCGGCTTCAATTGCCTCCTCCACACCCTTTTTTGTTAATGGCACATCAACACAGCCTGTGAAGAGGTTCTTTTCATTCCATAGTGACTCACCGTGCCTAATCAGTATCAAAGCTGCTTCACCTGAAATAAATTAGGATATAGCATTAAGAAGATTTCACAAAAAGAAAAAATTCAACTCCAAATTTTAATAAGACGCCAAATAATATCAATCCATCTGTATCTCAACATGATTTTTTGCTTCTGTATTTCAGCAAAGGATTCATGTGACCACATCCAAATATGATGAGGAGACCTTTTTAAGAATAAAAAAAAATGGCAATTGTTATTATTATCTAATCTTCAATAGATATGAACTTTGGACTAAAATGAAAGGGGCATACTTGATTTCCTTCGCAACTCATCAGAGCTGTTATTTGGGGAATATGAAACTGGTTGAACTGAAGTTTGAGAAGTCGAGGCTTGAATAACACCATTTTTCCTCATACAAGAGCTGTAACCCCCTCTGATTGACAATCCAACGTCAGCCTTAAAAGCTTTAGATATCAGTTTCAACGAAGCATTGCCAAACTCATGATGAGAACCAGAGTTCTGGAGGTGTTGATGGGACTGAGCAGTCCCTAAGGCTTGGTGAAACCGAGCAGTTGCCATTCTGAAATTCAAGACACCCCAAGAATGAAGCCCGCAAATAATTATTAGAAATGGGTTTATAGCACTTAACAAAAAACACCTCCTTCAACACAGTCAATTTCAAAGACACGCAATGTACAATAGCTTTGGAGGCATTGCAGAATAGCACATAGCATATTCATTTTCTATGGTTCAAATGAAAAAACAAAACGAGCAAATTAAAAGAACACTAACAGTAATGAAAGCAGAAAAGAGATTCAAGTCACGTCTAATCCAAAATAATTTAAACAACGTTTATAAAGAGGAAGATAGAGCAAGACCTACAACAACAGTGGCATATTGCTCGGAAAATACTAAAATAAATTCACACAGATATTAGAAGGCTCAGGTCCGATCAATATCTCTCAAAGCGAGACCATACAGTTAGAGTAATATTTGAAGAAGAAGAAGAGGACCAACAAATTACCTTTCAAGAAGGAAGCCAGAAACCAAAATGGAAGAAAAAAGGGGGTGCAGCTGACCTCTATATAATAGAGTAGAGGGACTGAATCAAAGAAGAAAACAAGCCAGGATGGGGAGAGTAGTTTAGTTACTTGCGAGAAGAAAAAAAAGTTACGAAGATTAACAACTACTTTAGTTACCTACGTCTCAATTTTATTTTATTTTAATTAGGCTATTGCAATTTTAATATTTGCAATACAATATTAAATTATATAATTTAATTATATTGTTTAGATAAAGATAAATTGAATAAAAAGTTTAAATTATTTTACTTTTTTATTACATTTTTTTTTTGTTACAAGACCTTATATTTATTATTTTTTAACTATATCCTTATAACATTTTTACCATTTTTATGTTGATTTTCTAGTCTAATCCTTGTCCCTCCCACAAACTATTAGAACTAATGGAGTAAATGAAATATTATAATTAATTGATTAATTGCCTCATAACTCATACATATTACATATTTTGTGAAATTAATGTTAATAGATTTTTTTATTATGGATAATCTTAATGGGAGTTACAAATTTCAACAACAAACATGATTGTGACATCCCTTTTAAAGCAGTGAACTTGATTCCTCTCAATATGGTGAAATAAAAGAGCTTCCCTAATTAATGTTAATTTTAATTATCATACCTAAGTCATCCACCATGTTACTCAAATTAAAGGTGCTTAGAGAAAAGAACTCACAATCATAATTTGCCTCTTAAAAATCAAATATATATTTATGGTCTCCACACAAAGAAGGTTAGGTTAAATTAAGTATTGAATGTGCTAGCAAGAGTAACCTGGAACTTATTAGAGCGAGTAGTTAGATTTGAGATTGAATGAAGAGTTTTATGGTGGCTTCACAACAAGATTGCTGAGTTATACGCATTCAAAATAGGGCTAGATATAGCTTGGAAAAGGTTGGGTTAAATTAAACATTTATGGTGTTAGAAGAGAATGTAGGGTTAGGGGGGAAAAGGAAAGAGATTACAAGGGGATTGTTAAAAATAAGGTTTATGTTTTTAATGGTATCTTTTGTAATCATTTAAAGGGAAATTTCCGTAATAAATCAAAGGGCCTCTTCTCTTCTTTTTTTTTATCATTTTTAGCACTTAAATTATGTTTGAAACTTAAATCAATATTCTCAAAAGAGTTCCAAATTAATAAATTGATTTAACCATTGTTGATGTGAATCTCTTGAAAACATGGTTAAGGAACCCAAAGATATTAATTCTTATAAAGTCAACTAAATTAAGAACACAAAAATAACTTGTATTTAAACACCAATATACCCAATGAATAACAATTTATGAGTGAGAACTATGATTTGACATCACGAAACTAGTTGAACATAGAAAAGTCATTTTTAGTCCTTTAGAGAGTCAAGGAAGAGAGAATTCTCACTTTTATAAGCACGCAACATTGCAATGGTAATATGAATGTCATTAAGCAAAAAATATAATGTGAAACTTAAGTTATATATGTGTTTTTAATCAAAATTAAACCCTAAAATAACCAAAGATGTAGACTTTTATAAAGCCCATGTATAATCAAACTAAAAATCTAAGATCAATTGATATTTATTAACCTTAAAACATAAAATATGAATTTAAAATAAAAAAATTTAAGTTTTAGCAACATAAAAATAAGATAAACAAGTCTGATATGGTCTTTAATTTTGTTGACTTTTAGATTTCCTTCTTATACTTGGAGAATCATTAAATCATTAGATTTCCAACAGCTCATTAGTTTCCATTGTATTCTATAGAACTTCTCATTTTGAATGCTAAAAATCCTTCTTTCTTTAGGAAGTAATCTAAAAG
The DNA here is from genome assembly GCA_032356905.1 of Salix exigua. NCBI lineage: Eukaryota > Viridiplantae > Streptophyta > Magnoliopsida > Malpighiales > Salicaceae > Salix > Salix exigua. Next base: position 12,436,057 of record CM063592.1, read on the forward strand.
AATTTCCTTGCTTATTTAGGGGAATAATAATGTTAGCTTGAACTCCATGTAATATTAGAAAGATTAAGCCCGCATCAAGGCTAAGTTGGAGCCTAACACACCAGCCCACTTCAAAACTAAAAAAAAAAAAACCTTTTTCGGACTTATATTACATGAATTAAAGGTTATCATTTAAGCTTCATAGTCATCATTTATCCCTCAGGGTCCATCTTACTACACATGTGTTGAACTAACTCATTTAATGTCTCTTTAAGTCTTTTTGTCCTAGCTCTTGTAATAGGCCTACTTTGAACCATTAATGGGTCATTGACATGACTGCGTTTGGTGTTGGGCAGGTCCTCATCAATTGTAATTTAATATAATTACAAGATTTCTAAATAGCATGTTAGTTGATAAAATTAAATTAAATATAAATTAGAGGTGACTAAATTTGTTAACCCTTGTTTTTATTCATTGAACAAATGGTTGGCTTGACCTGACTTGTTTTCTCTCCTTTTATTCTCTAGTTTCTACTTTCTTCCTCCAGTTGGTAATAATTTAATTATAAGATACGAACTAAGTTAGATCATATTTGGTCTTAAAATATTTCATGACCAGCTTCGCAAGATCGAACATATCTATCAAATTATAAATTCAATTGGGATTAAATTTAATGGGGAGATACTAGACGCATAGAGATTGATTGATTTTTGGGTCAAATGGATTTCTAAAATATATTATTTTACATGGTAGAATTTATAGAAGAATTTTGTCACATCTATTAGACGTGACAATTGTATATTGTTTAGGACATATTTGGAGCTATAGGTGGATTTTTATCATGATTCAAGTTGGTTTATAAAATAATTAATCCATATGAGAGAGAAAAAACTTGTTTTAAAATCAAGATTGAAATTTGATAAGAGTGTGAGATAATTGAAGATTCAAGCTATATAGATGAATCTTAGCATGAAGAAATTGCCATATATAAACTTCTCGTTTTAGAGAAAGAAAGACGGTGGAAGGACATCATCCAAACAAAGATTTTCCTATTGAAAAAATCCTATGTTAGAACCAAACTTTTTGCAATCCCAGTTTATTTTACTCATTTATTTAGATCTTAATTATTATTTTTAATTTGGGTTTGTTATGGCCTATTAGATCGTTTAAGAGTTTATTTTATTATTAGATTTGTGTAGTTGAATATTGGTTTAGGCCCATTAGCTTGAAATCCAAAATAAGTTCATTATGGTTAGTTAAAGGAGACTATATTATGTTTTTTTAGATTAAATTGTCAGTTGCAAGTTGAAGAATTAACATGAGTTTTTTCTTTTGTTTGTTTATGGCAAAACAACATTTCTTTGCAAAGACGAACATCATGCACAAACCTATTGAAAATTAATTGGATTTGAGATATCATTTGCATACTTAGGGTTCTTAGATATAAGGTTATCTTTACATTCAAGTTTTTTTCTAATATTTTTGGCTTTTAAACACAGGGGTTACCTTAAGGTAAGAGCTATATTAAACCTGATTTAAACTTTAATGGTTGTAATCAAATTTGTTGGAGGTTGCTTGATCATGTCATCAAGAGATCCATGTCATTATAATTGTAAAAACAAACCTAAATGGTGTGGCATTTCACCGTGCAAAATACATTACAAATTCCTTTACAAAACATTGTGGACAAATTGTGTGCGATTTTTTTTTCAATTTTTTTATTTGTCTCTTATAAGACTAAATTGTAGGCTAATTTATAGGATTGAAAAACATTGGCTTTTTCAAACCTTGAAATGAAATATTTATTTTCCCTTTAAAAACAAAACCAATAAAACATGTCACTAGTAATTCAGTAATTTCATTATGGTACATTTATTATTCCAAGATTTTAAAGGACTTTTCTTTTTTTACAATGCACAATGAAGTGAACCTTATACCCTTAGATAAAGGCTTACATTCAATGGTGTTTTCATCATTTTCATTTTTAATGAACAATAAATGACTTGCATATCCTTGAAAATGGGTTTTTATAGTTTACATTCAGGGATATTTTTGTATTTCCACTTAGATTTTTTTGTATTATTAGGTTGGTTTTGGGGCAATTTTGGGATCTCAAAGATCCCCTTTAATTTTTAATCTTTTCAGATTTGTTCCGTATTCTTTTGATTACTATTTATTTTATGTGGAGTTATTTATGAAATTGAAATTATTTATCAATTTCATCCCCCATTCAATTTTTTTCATCTTTCAAATTTCATTTATAAAGATTTCCACTTTGATTTTTTTCATTCCAAAAAAATCAAATTTATTTCTCTAATTTATAAGGATTTCCATTTTGATTTATATTTTTTATTTTATTTTGATCCTCATTCTTTTTTTTTTTGCTCTTTGTAAATTATTTTTCTTTTGAATTTCACTCTTTAATAATAATAAAAATAATTATAATAAAATTATTTGTTTTATACCAATTAGACTTAGTTAATAGATTTCAATGCACAAGAATGATTTTAAAACTAAACCACATGAAAGAGATTGTCAGCTCGAGATCTCTAGTAGAACAATAAATGACTTGCATATCCATGAAAATGGGTTTTTATAGCTTACTTCCACTTAGATTTTTTTGTATTATTATGTTGGTTTTGGGGCAATTTTGGGATCTCAAAGATCCCCTTTAATTTTTAATCTTTTCAGATTTGTTCCATATTCTTTTGATTACTATTTATTTTATGTGGAGTTATTTATGAAATTGAAATTATTTATCAATTTCATCCCCCATTCAATTTTTTTCATCTTTCAAATTTCATTTATAAAGATTTCCACTTTGATTTTTTTCATTCCAAAAAAATCAAATTTATTTCTCTAATTTATAAGGATTTCCATTTTGATTTATATTTTTTATTTTATTTTGATCCTCATTCTTTTTTTTTTTGCTCTTTGTAAATTATTTTTCTTTTGAATTTCACTCTTTAATAATAATAAAAATAATTATAATAAAATTATTTGTTTTATATCAATTAGACTTAGTTAATAGATTTCAATGCACAAGAATGATTTTAAAACTAAACCACATGAAAGAGATTGTCACTCGAGATCTCTAGTAGAACAATAAATGACTTGCATATCCTTGAAAATGGGTTTTTATAGTTTACATTCAGGGATATTTTTGTATTTCCACTTAGATTTTTTTGTATTATTAGGTTGGTTTTGGGGCAATTTTGGGATCTCAAAGATCCCCTTTAATTTTTAATCTTTTCAGATTTGTTCCGTATTCTTTTGATTACTATTTATTTTATGTGGAGTTATTTATGAAATTGAAATTATTTATCAATTTCATCCCCCATTCAATTTTTTTCATCTTTCAAATTTCATTTATAAATATTTCCACTTTGATTTTTTCATTCCAAAAAAAAGCAAATTTATTTCTCTAATTTATAAGGATTTCCATTTCGATTTATATTATTTTTTTCATTTTGATCCTCATTCTATTTTTTTGCTCTTTGTAAATTATTTTTCTTTTGAATCTCACTCTTTAATAATAATAAAAATAATCATAATAAAATTATTTATTTTATATCAATTTTGGTCCTTGTTCTTTCGTGTTTTTTTTGTCCTCTTTTTAAATTTATTTTAATTTCACTCTTTATTCAAAGACAAAATGTGTTTTGTGTTCCAATTTTGTTTTTCATTCTTTTAATTGTCATTTTTGTATTCTTTTTATATAGTTAAAATTCCTATTTTTTTGAGAAATCAAACTTTAAGCTACACTGCAATAGTTTACCTTCCATACAATTGTTGACTTGATAAGTTACCACTTGTAAGTATACATAGTATACAACTACTCAACTAGTGCCGGCCATATAAGAGCATGAGCTCATACATGATCCTGTAGCCGGAGGAGGACCCACCTTAAACCCAAATGGTCACGCTTGCAATTTCCTACGATGGTTTTTGGAAGGAGGTAAGCAAATTTCCTTGAACAACCCTTCACGGCGGTTAAAAGGACCAATAGAAAAAAAATTAAAAAGAGGGCACCAAGCCAAAGCTGGCCTTTCAGCCCCCTTTAACGGTGGAGCCACCAAACACGACCGCGTCCTTTGTGGAGTTCGAAAGAACACGTGCTTATGTCATCCGCACATGGAATTTCGAAAATGAGATGCTCACTGGGAAAGGAAAAGCCCGCTCAACTCAACAAATGATTTTTTTTTTCACATGAAGATGTCGTTTATTTTTATATATATATAAAAAAAATATAAGATACGATGATTGTGTAAATAATTATTATATTTAAAATCATTATGTTACATTAAAAAAATGTAATAAACCATATTAGTATTTAACAAACTCCTAAAACAATCTACGCAAATGCTGTTTTTATTATTAGTATTATAATAAACCATATTTATAATATTAAAATAATAGTACAAATTTTAGGAAGTCTCAGCAATCGGTGTCGGATGGGAGTACATTTGTTTTGCTAGCTAGTCTGGACAAAAAAGGCCAAGCCCACTGGAATGGATAGAGCCAGAGAAGCTCTCTCTCTTAATATAATATACTAGCTATATTGTCCGCGCGTAGCCATGGATATTTTTAATTTAACATAGTTAAATAAAAAATAATTAATTTATATGATATAATTAAAAAAAATATATAGTTTATAAGATAAAATGTATAAATTTTTAAGTACAGTTTGTCGTGCAAGCATAAATAATATTTTTTAGAATAAAAGTACAACGTTATAAAAGATCATAAAAGAACACGAACTATATAACATGCGGATCATTGAAAAAAAGACGTATGTTGACATGAAAAACGAAGCCAAAACCTTTCTTTAAAATGTGACATTTAATTCCCCTGCTAATTAAATCAAAGACTAACAAAAGTAGATAAAATTTAATAAAAGAGAAGATGAAAACTTATACTATATGCTAAAAAAAATAAAAATTATTAAACGATTATTAAGGAAAATACAATAAGGAAAAAAAAAGAAGAAGAAACAAAAAAAGAGTCGTAATCATAAAATAAAAAGAAAAAAAGGAAGAAAAATGGAAGAAAAAAAGAAGAAAAGGAATAATTAGAAAAGAAGAAGAAGAGCCATATTAACAAAATAAAAGCAACAAAAGCAAAAAAAAATATATATATATTGAAATCCATAATGCACTGTGCAACACCCCACACCATTTATATATTGTACTAGCTAAATGCCGGCACTACGTTGCGGGCATAGTGCGGGTGGAACAAATTTTTTTTACAGTTATTGAGATTAAAATATAATATTTTAACATATAAAGTTTGATATACTGAAAGGGATCAACATCCTCTATCATACTAACAGTAATATCGAAATCTTAACTTCTAAAATTATCATCACTATTATTGTCAAAACAATAAATATTATTCAACAAATCTGAGAGAAAAAAAAATATTAATAAAAAAGCACATAAGAACAAAAAATAAAATTATTATTATTATTCTTAATATTAATATTATTATTGCTTTAATAAGGGGAAGAAAACGAAATTAAATCAAAGGCTAAAAAAAATCTTAAAAACATTAACAAAAGAGCAAATAAAAAAATAAAATAAATGAAAAAAAATTATTGATTGGAAAAAAAACATTTGACTTGAAAATTAAAAAAATTTATCGCACTACGTTGCGGGCTGAGTAAGAATTTTTTATAATTGTTGGGATGAAAGAAATTAATAGGATATGTTGGTCCAAAAATATAATATAATATTTATATATGCAAAATTTAATATAATAAAATAGATCACCAAAAAATTAATAATAATTATATATGCAAAAATATAATATAATATTTAATATATTTATATATTGAAAATAATAATAATAAAACAATAAAATAAAAAAATAAAGAACAAATAAAAAAATGAAAAAAATGAAAGACTAAAAAAATCATAATAACTTTAACAAAAGATCAAATGAAAAATCAAATGAAAACTAACTGGCAAAAAAATTACGTGACTTGAAAATTAAAAAAAATGGACCGCACTACGTTGTGGGCTGAGCAAGCAATTTTTATAATTGTCGGGATTGAAAAAATTAATAGGATTTGCTGGTGTAAAATTGAAATATAATATCTATATATGCAAAATTTAATATAATAATAACAGATCAGGTCGTTCCTGTAGACTGGATATTTAATATAATAATAATTTTCTATTTAAATTTCAATTTTATATAAATAAAATTATATATAAGAAGAAAAAAAAACTTTAATCATAAAAAACATTTCATGAAAAAACAAATCAGAAAAAAAAAAGAAACGAAAAAAAAAATCAGAAAAAGAAATAAAAAAAGAAAGAAACGAAAAAAAAGAAAAAAAAATCAGAAAAAAAAAAGAAATAAAAAAAAAGAGTACTGTGGAAATCTGAATTCCCCACCCCTTTATTCCTTTATTGTATTGTGAATAATATAATAGTTTCTTTTCTTTAAAGGGTCAGGTAATAGATTACACAGTCCGAACCTAAAGGCCCGGGCCCATTTAACCTTACGGAGCTTGCAAAAGCCTAGCCAATCTCCTTTCTAAGGAAAAGCTCGACTCCAAAGTCCAACCCAATTCTGGGACATTGATTTAGATGTCCGTGAAATTGGCTCCGAATTAGGGAGATTATCTTTATTCGGTTTTTATCTATAAAAGTAATTAAATTAAAAAAAATAAAAAAAACCCCTAAACCGAACCGACCTAGTTTAAACTGAACAGTCTTGATTCGTTTATTTAGGTTTTTTTTGTTTTTTTTACTTTAACCAAGTTTTACTCTTCTTTTATTTCATCAAAATAGAATTAAACCAAAAAAATTGAATTGAATCGTAATAATAAAAAAAAATTATACTATATATTTATTTTTAATTTGAACCGGTTCGGTTTTGATTTATCATTTTTTACCTTGAAAAAACAATTACTAAAAACCAAACCTGACCAAAAGTTTTTGTATAAAAAAATTAATCGGTCTAATTGATTTTTTTAATAGTTCAATTTTCTTGATTTAATTGATTTTTTTAATTTTTTTGTTCATCCCTACTTCGAAATGCTCATATCATCTTGCCCAAAAGGCAGGGCATCATTATATATATATATATATATATATATATATATATATATATATATATATATATATATATATTAACAATACAATAAAGGGTGTGGGGAATTCACTGTAGTTTCCCACACAAATAACTGTGGATTGCTACAGTGATTTTCTTTTTTTTTTCGTTTTTGCTTTTTTTTTATTATGGTTTTTTTCTTTTTTTTTCTTTGTTGTTTCCATTTCTTGCTTTTCTTTTTGTTTTTTTTCTGATTACTTTTTTATTTTTTTTACATTGCAATAGTGTTTTCCTTTTTTTCTTTTTTTTTCTGATTACTTTTTATTTTTGTTTTTTCCTTTTTTTTTGTTTCTTGCTTTTTTTCTAATTTTTTACTTGAATTTTTTTTGTTGGTTATATGTATATTTGTTTTTTTTATAATCAGAGTGTCTATGCTAGCTTAAGCGCACTAAGATTAATCCTTGGATTCAAATTTTTTTTATAGTTTTTTTTTTGTTTTTTTCTTGATTATGTTTTCTATTTCGTTTTTTTTCTAAATATATTTTTTCCATGAAATATTTTTTTGTGGTGCCATGGCTAGATATGCTCTTTTATTATTATTTTTTCTTTGGATTATATGATTTTTATAATTTTATTATTTGCGCAATAATAATGATAATTTTAGATATCGTAGTTTTCTTGCTTATTTAATGATGATGATAAATTTATGCTGGTTATATCGTTTAAAACTACTAAACAAATAAATTTATAGCGATTTTAAATTCATATATTTTATAGAAAAATTGCGATTGACATGAATTCTGCACAAATTTATTATTTTACTTAAATTTATATTATAATAAAAAATATACACAATTAATATTTTTTACATTGAAAAAAATATTATGTCGCCCGCGGCGAAGCGCGGGGCATTATCTAGTATATATATATGATCTTAATAGTGTGGATATTACAAATGAAGATCTATGATTTTTTTATCTCACTTAATAGCACTTAGAATATTTGAAGGTGTTTAAGTGTAGTGAGAATGAGAAATACTCTTTGTGTTAGGATATGAAGATTTAAACACAAATACGAGTAGTAATGAAGATTGATGATATGAAGGTGTTTATGCACTACTAATTGCCTCACTATATGATATAGAAATTGTGTATACTTAATTTTGCAATTAAGAGGCCTATTTATAAGTTTCAAAAAGAAACTAGCCGTTTTAGTGCAACTGTCATATCAAGCGATCGACCGGTTCACAACGGATAACCCAAGCAGTCGACCGGTTCAGTTCGAAAGACAATTTATCTCCAAGCGGTCGACCGGTTCACAACGGATAACCCAAGCGGTCGACCGGTTCATGCAGAACTCTATTTTGACAAATTATCTTTTCTGAATTTCTTGAACCGATTGATTATGACTTAAACCTATAATCATCAAACCCTTTTAATGCATGCAATGTGAAGTGTGTGAGTTCATTTTAATTTGTGTTATCAAGTTAGAAATAGAGATTTACATAAAGCACTAAAATGAACACTTATTCTAAGTCTTCACTTGCTTGCATCTTGGACTTCCTGGAGTGATTTCTTCGTGTACTCCATTATGCTTGTCGATGTATTCTTTGTATAATACATGTTTATAGCTTAATCTCATCCAAGCATATTATTAGTCCATTTTCTTTTTATTGTTATCATCAAAATATATAAAGCATACAAAGTATGACATTATATATCAACAACGATCACAAAAGAGCGTGCATTAACATTAGAAAAAAGAGCAAAATATTTGAATAAGAAAAAAAAAACTACTGAAATCATTATTGTGCAGATTATAAAATTATAAAAATCAATTAATAGAAAGAGCAAAGAAAAAAATAAAGGGAAAAGGAAGCATAATTAATTTAAAATATTATAACAATAGCAACATCAGAGTCTTAACATCTAAAATTATTATTGCCGCTAGAATAAAAACAACAAAAAATATTAAATTATACCGAGGGGAAAAAATAAAAAGCATGAACAACACAACAAGCAAGAAAAACCAATTAAAAAATTATTATTATTATTATTATTATTATGAAAGAATAAATAATCACTATTATTATAATAATAGAATACATAATCACTATTATTCTTATTTTTATTATTATTATGTTAATAATGAAAAAAAACAAAAATAAATGAAAGACTAAAAATATCTCAGAAACTTTAACAAAAGATAAAAAAAATTTATCATTGTTATTATTATTATTATTATTATTATTATTATTATTGTGTTAAATACAATTATATATACATGGACAAAAGTAGGGATTAAAAAAATCAAAGTGTAAGGGCTGAAATGAAAATCAAATATCAAGGGATTAAATTAAAAAATAAAAGTTCAAGAGCTGAAATGCAAATTATATTATTTGTCAATTGAAATCGAAGGAAAAAATTGCAAAAATCGGAACTTTTGTACCGAATTGATTGAGCTCTATACAGCTTACCCAAAAATTGAAAGTAGAAAGACCGAAGTGAAACTTTCACATTCAATCAATTAAAATCGGAGGACCCAATCGAACAAAATCAAAACTTATATCAAATAACTGAGGACCAAAAACAAAATTAAAAGTAAAGGGATCGAAGTGAAAAGTAAGGAAATATGGGGGACTCTCCTGCACATTGACGTGCAGGAGAGAGAGAAACGTGGCCGGCGGCTTTAACCGGCCTCCGCAGCGTCCACGACCATTTGGTGGTTACACGCACCACCGCGGGAGGAAGAGCACGCGACGACGCATCGTTCTGGACGACAGTAGACAATTTTCGCCCACCGGAGGAGGCTACACGCGCCACCTGAACAGGGCGGGAGACGGAAAACCGCCTGGCGCGTGCGTCGCACGCCCTATACAGAAACGGAATAAAAAATTCAAAAAATAGGGTCAATTACCGTTTTAACCCTGCACCCAATTCAGTGTTTTTGTCTTATTATGGGTTATAACCGTATTTAGCCATTTTAAAAAATAAAAAAAATTAAAATTTATGGCGGACCGGGCCGGTCCGGCCGCGCACAATTACGCCGATGACCCTCAACCAGATACCTTATTTTGTCTTATTACCGGGGGTTAAAGCGTGATTACACTGTTCATATCTGAATTTTTTTTTAAAAAAAAAGAAAAACCCGAAATTAGCCCCGTTTTACACCATGATTTTGCCGCGCGATCGAGGGTCATTTTCGCCTGTACACTGCTTGAATCTATAGTAATCTGTGATACAATCTACAGTGGAAAGGCCACGCCAATTAGTTGTTTTGTAATATATATATATATACATATATATATGTATGTATGTATGTTGCATAGTCATTTTCAATGCTAGTGATTTCCATGCAGCATAACAATTCTTTCTAGTGGTAGATATCGATTCTGCAGTCACTATCCAAATTGGAAAATCGTCCTTCGATACCAATCCAAAGCATGCATCCTCTAGATGATTTATTTATTTGTTTATTTATCTAGATAGCATATTTGGAGTTTCTTAATTAGACTTAGTTAATAGATTTCAATGCACAAGAATGATTTTAAAACTAAACCACATGAAAGAGATTGTCAGCTCGAGATCTCTAGTAGAACGCACACTTATATATAGATTGAAAAATAAAAGTGGTCAGATTCAAACTAGGAATACCCTGTGGTTAAACTCTTATCACTTAACTTTTAGATTTGTTGAAAATTGTTATGTAATTAATTTTTCTATTTGAAATTATTATGGTATTTTATAAAAATAATAGTAGTAATAATAATTTATTTATTTAGCTTCTTTTCACATGAAGATGTTGTTTATTTTTATATATGTAAAAAAAATCATACGATACGATGATTGTATAAATAATTATTATGTTACATTAAAAAATGTTATACTTTAATTTTGTATCATGCTGTCCAAAACAAGCATAGCAAACAAGTAGATGTTAAACATAACATTAACTATATAGCGATATTTAAGTAATCAACATAAAATTCATCCTCTTAGGTGAATTATAAAAAATATTTTATTTGTTCTCAGATAATCTTATGTAAATCCTAGTGTAAGGTGGAATAAGATTTGAAAAGAGTGATGAAAGGATAATAATTACATTAAAAAGTTTATCATTAAAATATTATGTTAAATCATTTATGACTTTTCTAATACTTTAGGATCATAACATGCTGTTAGACATTGTACTTGATCTTCAAATATAAATCAATTTTTAAAATTTATTTTATTTAGGATTGTGATTTATATTTGGACCGACTTATTAGGGAACCTAATACATCACACACATAAAAACCAATGGTCAAAAATTAAAATGAAATGATTAATCAAGGGTGATTTTATTATATATAAGTTTTAGAAAATAACGACTGAAGTCAAATTTAAATGGAAAATTACAATTATAGACATAGAAAAAATCTAATTATTAATCATGGATGACTTATGATTTGTAACAACCCAGCCTTGAAATAATTATTAATACAAAAAAAAACCTAATATTTAGATAATATTTGTATAGACCTTCAAAAACCCTGGAAAAAAAATCAAGTTTATTATTTTCTTTACGTGTACGTATTTTAAGAAAACCTAAAAGTGGAATCAAAGTCTTTATTAGACAACATGTTGCAAACATATATTAGGCTCAAATCTAACAATATTAAGGTATTTATATAATCAAGAAAGGATTTCTCACCCTAGATTAATTAAAAAAATATCTCATTTGTTCTCAAATAGTTTTGATAGTAAATTCTAGTAAAAGGTGGTATGAGATTTGAAAAAAGTTTCAAAGTTTCAAATCTCATTCAAAGGATCAATGATTATAGTAATAAGAATAGACATAATTTGATATAATAGACACACTTCAGACTATAATGCTTCACAAAGAAAATTAAAAAGTTGTTACAATGATGATATTTTTATTGCATCAAAGCATCGTTCCTAAAATATTCTTAGTCAAAGCTCTATTAAGATTTTAAAGTTACTAAGACCAATGCATGTTATGTTTTTTTTCTTTATTAACAATAAACAAATTATTATCACAACTTGATGTATGAAGGATACCTATGACTAATATATAGGTGTTTTTAGATGAAATGTATACTAAATTGATTTGCATGAGAATTGTATATAGAAAGATCACTTATATATATGAAAAAAACTTATGTGATGATTGTGTAAATAATCTTTAGACTTGAGATCACTAAGTTATTTTATATAAAAAATATTATTCTTTGATCATGTCACATGTTGTCGTAATCAAGAGTAAAAAAATAAGTAGTTAACATGAACTACATAAACAGTATTTAAATAATCAACAAATGAGTAATCACCCTAAGTGAATTAGGAGAAATGTTTTATTTGTTATCAAATAGTGTTGATTGTATCCTTAAACAAGATGTAATGATTTTGGAAAACAAAATCAATTCTTATTCAAAGAATCATTTACTTTAGTGTGGAGAACAAATATAATTTGACATTGTATACACACTCTATGTTATAATGTTTAAAATAGAATATTGTTGACAAAGGGATAATAAATACAAGAAGAAATTAGTTATTGAAAGGTTACTTCAGATTATTTATGACTTTCTTAATTTTGAGAGATTATGACAATTTGTTGGACATCATTTTTGATCTTCAAATATAAATAAATCAATTATTGCAACAATTGATAATAAATTAATTTGTTAAATTTATTTAATCCTACCTTATTTAAGGTCATGATTTGTTTTTTAGAGAATCTAATAGGTCAGATATATAAGAACTATTTTTCAAAAAATAAAATAGAATGATTAATCAAGTGTGACCTGATTCTATATAAGTCTTAGAAATTAACGACAAGAGTGTAATTTATATATAAAATTATAATTATGGACCTAGAAAAATCAAATAGAAATTTGATTGTATAAACTTCTAAATTTATCTTGAAATAAATTATATGATATTTTCGGGTGAGAATTTGATATTTTATTATTTAAAGGGCTTCCAAGTTTACTGATAAATAGGAATTGCAACAATTTTTTTCTAAAAACAATAAAAAATATAAGATCTTTAAATAACCTTTGTATAAATCCTAAACACCTCTAAATTTACATGCGAGGATCTTCGAGCTCCTAATTTATGTATATGTGTTTCGAAAACCCAACAATCCATTCCTTTGGGCGGAACTCAGCAAAGAGATTGCCACTCTTGCGTCCTTGCTAAATGGCTTATAGGTATTGTAACTAAGGCCCAAGCAGCTGGTGGAATGTGTTATGGCAAAAAACAATAAAAATTATTTAAACAATATATATGTTTAATAAAATAAATATATAAATAAATTGAATTTGAAGCGTTATGCTAATTAGAGAGCAAACAGTTGATCTATTTAACAAGATGAAGATCACGAGCTATTTCCCTGCACTTTTGCTGGAGGAATTGTTTCAAATAATGTAACTTTTTATTTTGATATTTATATTTTTTTAGATTAATTTCAGTTTTTCTAGGATAATTTTTATTTTTTATTCATATTTATATATCTATATTTTTAATTTTTATTGTTATCTATTACTACATTAAATAAATATAGCTTACGTCAAAAAAACATTATAAATTTAACTTGACCTCTTTATATAGTTATATATATATATATAGTGAATATTTTATTATTAATGATTTGTATTTCAATTTGTTATTGAAAAGTACAAAAACAAACCGCAGGAAAACAAAACGAAGAGCTTCCTTTGTAATTGTAATGTTTAATAATAAATGCCAACAGAGTCCACCCCCACGGATAATTTATCAGAGCCTTGTGGACATCAAGAAACAAAACAATCATAACAGATGATGATTGGATGATAAAGAGATCAATCAACCAGACACATTCATTAGAAGTGAAACTCTAATCTTCATACTCCTGGTATAACCTGAGAAGCTCAGTGCAGCCAGACATGGGCCGCGCCGCCATGAAACCCATAGAATTTGCATAGCGGGTGGTTGACACAAGTCCATTGTCATTGGTCAAGATAACACGGGCACGATCACGGCCAGCTGATGGTGATTTGCAGTCCTTCAGGGGGCTGCTAACTAGCATGCAATCGCAAATCTGATCCTTATGGTCCTCATCAACAGTCATGCTGTATTTTCCAGCTGAGTCTGTTGTTCCTTCCTTGCTGTAGACAAGATCTTGTGTCTTTCTGTCCCTGCATTCCAGCCTCACCTTGGCACCTATCATAAGAAGAAGAAAAACACAGCACCATATTACGGATCCATTGAGTGTTATCGACTTTATATCATACAACAAAGATTGCTGCCGATCATTGGTGTGATTACGACTAGACAAGCCCCAGAAGACGAGGTTTTAAGTAACTAAATATGCCCCGCACTTGTATTGGTATTTGATCAATCTAATCCAACTTTTTAACATGGAAATTACAACCACAACACTGGAGCACGATTTTATCTTTTCCACAATCAAACCACCCTCTGTGTCCCTCAGGGTCAGATCTAATTTCAAACATCAGTCGAGCACTAACTAACCATCATGTAAATCTAGACTTTCCTCACTCTGTTTCTCCTTTTTTATCAATAAAAAAGAAGGATAAAGCAACGAAACATGCATTAAATGAAGTCTAAAACACTCAGTAAGATGCAGAAATCTGAAGCCATGGATAAATCGGAACGAAACATAAAAAGAGAGACGGTTGTTATGATTACCTGCAATGTAAGTGGTTTTGGAAGTTTCAAAACCAGCAAGGCAAGTGTCACAGTAGACGCTTCCTTGAACAATAAATGGGTTTCTCCCTGGGCGAGCAGCCCTTGCGAGGGCTGGTAGCACACATAGGGCAAGCAACAAAAAAACTCGAGCCATTTTTTGTGAATTCTCGAGACAGATCTAGAGAGAGAGAGAGAGTCTTGAAACTGAAAAGCAGATGGTGGTGTCAGTGGAGAAATAAAGCGATTGCTGTAATAAAATGAGAGAGAGAGAGAGAGAGAGAGGAAATGGGGAAAAAGGAAAGAATTTTAAAACAAAGTCTTCCAACTGCACATGCGGTGATTACCCGTTGAGAAATATTCGGGCGCACCAACGTGGTCTAAGGTATTCTCGTCATTTTCAGGGGATAAAACGGGGTCGTTTTGTAGCGTGGTATATCTTAATTGGATGGATACTTGAAATGTGCAGGGAATGAGATGGGAGATAGCGTAGGGTAGTGAAGGAGAACAGCTGGAAATGTCGGTGATCACATGGGGGGTAGTTATGAGATAAGCTGTCTTCCAGCCAGCCTATCCAGTGCTATAATACACTTATCCGCATTTCAAGACAGCCCATCCAGTGCTATAATACACTTATCTCCGTTTCGTCCGGATCAAAATCATTTTTTTTTATATAGAAATTTATTATATGAAAAAAAATTATTATAATATAAATTTGTATATAATTTTTATGAAATGTAAATTTTTTATAAAAATATATAAATTTATCTATTTAATAGATGTTAACGAAATTACAAGTATAAAATTATCATTATTATTATATATATTTATATAATATATATAATAGCTTTATTTATTTTAATATCAATCTTAAAATTTTCATAATAGGGAAGGGTTCGATTGGTATAATTAATAACTTTATTTTTCATAATATCAATTTTCAAATTTTCAAAAAAGATAACGTTCAATCTAACAATTACATTGCTAGAATCTAACCCAATTTCTATTTTCTTTATTCATAATAAAACAAAATATGAATTATTTTTACCAAAAACACCTCTATTAGTTCAAATTCAATCTTGAGAGGGTATCGTTGGTTTCTATTTATCAAAATTGTTTAAGGAAACACAAACTTATTACTATTGTCATAGGTCTATATCGTTATCAAGTACAATAAAGCTATGTGAGCAAATATATCATTATTGTCAAAATTGATTATATAATTTTATGAAGTAATATGTATTTTACATGTAAATATAGTTTTTTTTAAACCCGGTCAAAATAATCCTTAGGATAGCTTGATGGGTAAAACTTTGGGTTTGCTCCATTTGAGTCTTTTTAGATGCACTAGAAGTTTATATGTTTGTTGAATTTACAGACCTGAAATTAGTCAAAAAAATCATGTAAGGTAACCTTCCCAAATTAATAAAAAATAATAATTAAGCATGGTCAAAATGATGCAATATCATATTTTGAACCAAATGTTAAGATTTTGCTTGAATGAAACCAAAATAAAAATTAGTTTGTTAAGTTAAATCTATGACCTATCGCTCCAAGATAACAAAAACATTCGTGTTAGTTAAGAAAATCATTCGATTATGTTTCTCTGAAATATAAAACCAAGATTAGATCGATGTTGTATGTATCATATGACATAATTAGTGAGTTGTTTCAGAGTGGTTGGTAGTGATGGGTGGCATAATCATGGTGGCAATCTGTATTTACTGATGGGATAGCATCAACATGTAACCGATGCTAAAGGTTAATTACTGGTTTTAGTTTATTTCATAAACCAATAAATTAATTTTATGATTTACAATATGAGAATAATTGAAATAATGCAACCTAGTATGATGTATTACTAACAATGCAATCACCAATGTTTTTCTCAACAACATCATTCATTTATTGAAAAAGTAGACAACAATCCTTGAATTAAATCTGTCTAACCCAAATCTCAAATTCAAATTATTAAACCTTAAGTGCTAAACAAAAACCTAGACATCAAATCCTAAATAAACCTTAAACTAACTCTAAATTCAAGCTCCAAACCTAAATGATGTTCACATGTCCTTGTCTATTTTGTACAATCTATAAGCAACTAACAACTCATCCTCAAAATATGGTGTCCATCCATCCCATTAAAACATCAAAACAAGATACTTTATTACAAATAATCTAATAAAAAATAACATTACAAAAAGATACAAAACAACTTTTATATCTCATACTTGATGATGTTGCTTCTTATTGAACTCTTTGTAATAAAACAACAAGACATGGGTTAAATTATATTTAAAGATCCTACTCCTAGAACATTTGACATTACAAACCACAAATTTATTATAAGTTTCAAACAAATTTAATTTTTGTGCTCTCGAGAATATATATATATATATATATATATATATATATATATATATATATATAGTGTTGAATCAGAGTTGTAGCCCATCAATTTGATTTATCATTTACTCACTCCCTCACTCCTTATTTGAGGATGCTCAACATGCAAATATTCCTAGATTCATATATGTATGTAAAGACATGCATGGTATTATTGTTATAATAATAAATGAAATATGATAAATCATAACACTTTGTTTCAATTATTATATCCGTGAAAGCAAATAAATAACCCTCATCTTGTTTAGCCCGTATCATGCATTCATGATATAGTTTGTAGTATAGAATGACATGAATTATTAATCCCTAACTATATGCATGAATATCATCAAACTCTTTTAATAATGATAAATACACTATTTACACTATATTGTTAGTCAAATATGTTGAAATTCACGGATTAAAGCAACTATGCACCTAAAAGCGGAATTGGTGCAAATACAATAAATAATACAATCTTAAAATTAATTGCTTTAAAGTAAAGAGATAAGAGAGAGAGATTGCTAACTCAGTTTTTAACGTGGTTCGGCAAGCCTACGTCCACGACTCAAGTACCAACCCGTACTTGAGTATTGTACTCTCTTACTAAACCAAGTAACAAGATTACAATTTTCCCGCTTGATGAATCCACACCAAGACTTTACACCACTTGAAGATATGCCCTCTTCAAGATTTTCCTTTTCCCACTTGAAGATGTACCCTCTTCAAGATTTTTCCTTGGTGATGTTCCCTCACCAATACCAAGAGTTTTATACTCAACTCTCAAGAGTTTCACAATGGTTGTTTTTGTAAAACAACAATACACTCTTAATAGTGTGGATATTACAAATGAAGATCTATGATCTCTTTCTCTCACTTAATAGCACTTAGGATATTTGAAGGTGTTTAAGTGTAGTGAGAATGAGAAATACTCTTTGTGTTAAGATATGAAGATTTAAACACAAATATGAGTATTAATGAGGATTGATGATATGAAGGTGTTTATGCACTTCTAATTGCCTCACTATAAGATATGAAAGTTCTGTGTTTTTAGTTTTGCAATTAAGAGGCCTATTTATAAGTTTCTAAAAGAAACTAGCCGTTTCTAGCCGTTTTAGTGCAACTGCCATATCAAGCGGTCGACCGGTTCACAACGGACAAAACCAAGCAGATCGATCGGTTCACAACGGATAAAACAATTTGTCTTCCAAGAGGTCGACCGGTTCACAACGGATACCTCAGCGGTCGACCGGTTCATGCGAAATCTATTTTGACAAATTATCTTTTCTGAATTTCTTGAACCGATTGATTATGACTTAAACCTTTTAATCATCAAATCCTTTTAATGCATGCAATGTGAAGTGTGTGAGTTCATTTTAATTTGTGCTATCAAGATAGAAATTGAGATTTACATAAAGCACTAAAATGAACACTTATTCTAAGTCTTCACTTGCTTGCATCTTGGACTTCTTGGAGTGATTTCTTCGTGTACTCCGTTATGCTTGTTGATGTATTCTTTGTATAAAACCTGTTTATAGCTTAATCTCATCCAAGCATATTATTAGCCCATTTTCTTTTTATTGTTATCATCAAAATATATAAAGCATACAAAGTATGACATTATATGTCAACAATCTCCCCCTTTTTGATGATGACAATAAATAAAAAACTTAGATAAAAAAATGAGTCTCCCCCTATATTTTGTAATCCAATATATAAGAGACATTGAACATTTTTAGCAATTTAATCTAAGTAAAAATATCATATGCAATCTCAAGAAAAATCCATTTTCTCCCCCTAAATATATGCATATATATTTTTCATATTCTCCTATTTTTCTTCACCATTATTGATGCATTTGATATTTTCATATTCTCTCCCCCTTTGGCATCAACAAAAAGAAAATTAACATTTTAGATAAATAAAAACATAATATCTAATAATAATAAATATCCAAAATGAAATTATTTCCACCAAAGAATTCAAGGGTGGTTCCTTTTGGAACCCAAATCATTTTAACATTCTTATTTTTCTTCATAGGACATGCATAAATCAAATGTCCTACTTTTCTACAATAATTACATGTATGATTTGGATCATAAGAATGTTTAGCTTTAACAAAGTAATGCTTTAAGTATTTTAGGTTTATCTTAGGTTTATAACCTAATCCTCCTTTGTTAAACACACTTCTTTGGCTCGAAAGCATTTTCTCAAAAATTTCTGAGCCTTGTGTGAATTTAGAGATAATTACATTTAACTCATCAACTTTTTCTTTTAAAGATTTATTATCTTCTTCAAGTTGATTAGTTTTACTACTCTTGTCATTTAAATCATATATTCTCTTTTCTAATAATTCTTTTTCCTCAATTAAGCATATATGATTTCTTTTGAGAGTACTATATTTTGAACCTAATTTCTTATATTCTACATACAAATTTTCAAGTTGTTCATTTAAATCAATATACGAAGGGTCGGATTCATCATCCGAAGATTGTACCTCATTTTCGCTTTCAATTGCCATGAAGCACATGTTAGCCACATGTTCTTCTTCATCACTAGAGCTTGAGTTCGAGTCATCGCTCCATGTTGCTTTCAAAGCTCTCTTTTGAAAGCGATTTTTCTTCTTCATTTGAAGATGGGGACAGTCGGGTTTGATATGCCCCAACTTGTTGCATTTGTAGCACCTTGGAGTTTCTTTACTTGAATCTCCCTCCTTTTTGTAGTTCGAGAACTTTCTCTTGTCATTTTTCTTTTTAAGAAAGTTTCGAAACTGTCTTGTGATTGATGCTACATCTTCTTCAAGATCGTCATTACTGTCTTCATCATCATCATTTTCCTCGCTTTCGATTCGATGAGCAGTTTTAAATGCCAAATTTTTCTTTGGCCTTTCTTCTTGATCTTGATTATCCATAGATATCTCATGCGTCATTAGAGAACCGATGAGCTCCTCTAATGGAAGTTTTGTGAGATCTTTAGCTTCTCGTATAGCTGTCACTTTAGCTTCCCAAGCTTTTGGTAGAGATCTGAGAATCTTACTTACGATATCTGCATTTGAGTAAGTTCTACCAAGAGCATGTAAACTATTTGTTATGCTAGTCATACGAGTAAACATGCTTGTTATGGATTCATGTTGCAACATTTTAAATAACTCATATTGATGAACTAACATATCAATTTTTGATTCTTTTACTTGGTTAGTTCCTTCATGAGTTACTTCCAAAGCATGCCATATATCCCTAGCATTTTTACATGAAGATATTCTATTAAATTCACTTCTATTTAATGCACAATATAAAGTGTTCATTGCTCTAGCATCTATAGAAAGTAATCTTTTATCTAGGTCACTATATTCTATTATGCTTTTTGGAATCTCAATACCATTTACAATTTTAAGTGGTCTATGAGGTCCATTTTCAATAGAAAGCCATAAATCAAAATCTATAGATTGAAGATATATTGACATTCTAGCTTTCCAATAGGCATAATCATCACCATCAAAAAATGGTGGTCTAGATGTTGAAGCACCTTCATTACGGAGATTATTGCATGTAGTTGCCATTCTACTCAAAGTCTAAGCAAACTTAATAAATGAGAACTAAGCTCTGATACCAATTGTTGAAATTCACGGATTAAAGCAACTATGCACCTAAAGGCGGAATTGGTGCAAATACAATAAATAATGCAATCTTAAAATTAATTACTTTAAAGTAAAGAGATAAGGGAGAGAGATTGCTAACTCGGGTTTTTAACGTGGTTCGGCAAGCCTACGTCCACGACTCAAGTACCAACCCGTACTTGAGTATTGTACTCTCTTACTAAA
This sequence comes from Salix exigua, assembly GCA_032356905.1. Classification (NCBI taxonomy): domain Eukaryota; kingdom Viridiplantae; phylum Streptophyta; class Magnoliopsida; order Malpighiales; family Salicaceae; genus Salix; species Salix exigua. The sequence continues at coordinate 12,456,994 of CM063592.1, forward strand.
CCAAGTAACAAGATTACAATTTTCCCGCTTGATGAATCCACACCAAGACTTTACACCACTTGAAGATATGCCCTCTTCAAGATGTTCCCTTTCCACTGGAAGATGTCCCCTCTTCAAGATTTTCCTTTTCCACTTGAAGATGTACCCTCTTCAAGATTTTTCCTTGGTGATGTTCCCTCACCAATACCAAGAGTTTTATACTCAACTCTCAAGAGTTTCACAATGGTTGTTTTTGTAAAACAACAATACACTCTTAATAGTGTGGATATTACAAATGAAGATCTATGATCTCTTTCTCTCACTTAATAGCACTTAGGATATTTGAAGGTGTTTAAGTGTAGTGAGAATGAGAAATACTCTTTGTGTTAAGATATGAAGATTTAAACACAAATATGAGTATTAATGAGGATTGATGATATGAAGGTGTTTATGCACTTCTAATTGCCTCACTATAAGATATGAAAGTTCTGTGTTTTTAGTTTTGCAATTAAGAGGCCTATTTATAAGTTTCTAAAAGAAACTAGCCGTTTCTAGCCGTTTTAGTGCAACTGCCATATCAAGCGGTCGACCGGTTCACAACGGACAAAACCAAGCGATCGACCGGTTCACAATGGATAAAACAATTTGTCTTCCAAGCGGTCGACCGGTTCACAACGGATACCTCAAGCGGTCGACCGGTTCATGCAGAAATCTATTTTGACAAATTATCTTTTCTGAATTTCTTGAACCGATTGATTATGACTTAAACCTTTTAATCATCAAATCCTTTTAATGCATGCACTGTGAAGTGTGTGAGTTCATTTTAATTTGTGCTATCAAGATAGAAATTGAGATTTACACAAAGCACTAAAATGAATACTTATTCTAAGTCTTCACTTGCTTGCATCTTGGATTTCTTGGAGTGATTTCTTCGTGTACTCCGTTATGCTTGTTGATGTATTCTTTGTATAAAACCTGTTTATAGCTTAATCTCATCCAAGCATATTATTAGCCCATTTTCTTTTTATTGTTATCATCAAAATATATAAAGCATACAAAGTATGATATTATATGTCAACAAAATATGTGAAAATGTTGCTATTATACATATGTATTATGCATGTTATAACATACTTGTAACACCCTCAAATTATAATATCATGAAATCTCTCAACATTTCTTTACCAATGTCAAGTATTGGGTAATATGTCTAGAATTATATGAATTTTTTAAAAATTTTTGGCAAAGTTTCCTTTATTTTTTGTTGGTAACAAGTTATCGACAACACTTTTATTATATGTCATTACGACTTTCATCTTGATCCAATCATCCTGGATCACATTCCATTCATCAAATAATAACTCAATATTTATACTTATCAATATATGCAAATCTCATAATATCAATTAGCAAATCAAGATCCCATGAGTTTTCTTTACTAATAGCAGCGGCACGTGGTCCTACACTCCAACAAAAACGGTGGCGAGTGGAGCAAACGCACAACCACTATACCATCTTTGTTCCTGCAACCGAGAATTTTCCAATAGTGTTCCTTATTCCCAACAGCTTCTCCAACTAATTTTTTTAGCGTTAGGAGGTCTACTTTTATGATTTTTTTATTAATTTGTGTATTTATATTTAAATTATTGTTAGAATTTGAATTTTTATAGTTTTTGTGAAAACATGTAATTTGTAAAATACAAGAATAATAATAAAGAATGTGTGTGTTGCCCTTTTTTTAAAAAAAAAATAGATGATAATAAAATATATAAAAAGATAAAATGGTTTAGATGTCTTTTGGCCATGGGGTTCACTTTGCGTTGAACCATGGCTAAAAGTGATTTTCATGAAATTATTTTCTTAACCACAACAACAACAGTTGTGCTAAATAGGCTCCCAATCAACACAAATAATAATAATTTTTTATTACATTGATATTATTATTTTAATTTCTTTCATGTTTATTTTTATAGGAATTTGAGCAAAACAAGAGATGTTTTAGATCCCATTAACCTTGATTGTTAGCATAATAGCATAAGAAGTGTGGCTATAGGGTGGTGGCTATAGGTTTGGTTAGTTGTGCCTCTTTCCCTATATATATTGTTAACATGTAAATGACAGGAACAACAAAAATAAAGTTTCATTAAGATTTTCTACTTTGTCATGGTATCGAGCCACACTCTTGAATCTCCAAGCACTCTCGGTTTGTGGATCGACCTGCATACATAGCGCTCTCAGCTGGGGTGATTTTGTTTTGTTTCCATCCATCCTAGATATATAGGATTCTCGATTTTCTTGGTACTCTGTCAGTTTTTTGTTTGTTTTCTTGGCTGTCTTTGGGGCTCATCAACATAATGACATCAAACAACTCTGATTTGTTTGGTGTTCGGTTCACGGAAAAGAATTATGAGGTCATGTGGATGGAAGTGATCCAGCTCTCACCGACGCTACAAAGTTGTCTCAATGGAAGGTTAGGGATGCCTGGTAATGTCTTGGATATTAGGGTCGGTTGATCCTCTTATTGTTCTTAATTTGAGGCCATATAAAATTGCAAAAACCATGTGGGAATATCTCGAAAAGGTTTACTATCAAGATAACAATGTTAGACGTTTTCAATTAGAAAACAATATCTCTAATTATACTCAATGCAATCTATCTATTCAGAGTATTATTCTAGTTTTATGAACTTGTGGGCATAATATACTGATATTATTTATGCCTAAATAGCAGCCGATTCTTTTTTGTTGTTCAAAAGGTTCATGAGCAAAGTAAGAGGGATCAATTTTTAATGAAATTGAGGTCCGAATTTGAGAACACTTGCTCAAATTTAATGAACCTAGATCTATTGCCTACCTTGTATGTTTGTCTTGGGGATTTACTGAGAGAAGAACAACGCTTTATTACACAAGGCGTCTCAAGCAAGACAATACAGATTGTTGTTGCCTTTGCAACCCAAGGAAGGGGAAGAGGTTGAAATATGGACAATGTTCGAGTGTTACAACTGCAAAGAATATGGGCAAATTGCTAAAATAACAATTATAGAAAGAAGTTCGCAATTATTGCAAGCGAGCAATGCCATATCATCAAGGAGTGTTCCACTCGTCCCCAAAATCGTCTGGACAAATGCTTTTCTCGTAGTGATGTCCGACAACTCTTCTACTGGCATCAGTGCATCAAGTCCTCTTACTCCGTGAAATGGTACAATAGATGATCCTTACGCCTTCTCGGCATTGGGGTTGCAAGGTACTCATTCTAATTCTCACTTGTGGCTTGTTGATTCAATTGCGTCAAATCATATGACCAACTCATCTAGTAGACTTAAGAATGTGCGTAAGTATCATGGCTCATCAAAAATTCTGGTTGCTAATGGTGGTCACATACCCATTACTAAGGTTGGAGATATTGATCCAACTTGCAAGCATATTTTTGTATCACCGATTCGCTCTACTAGCCTTATTTTAGCTCGGTCAACCGGTGGATGATAAGCTGTAATGTGCATTTTTATCGTAATGGTTGTCTTGTGTAGGATCAGGTGTCAAGGAAGATCATCGCGAAGGGGCTTAAAGTTGGACGATTATTTCCAGCTGCACTTTTCCATTCCTATTTGTTTCTCTTTTGCTTGTACTATTGTTCAAAATCAAAGCGCCATATGGCATAGACGTCTACTAGCCATTTGAACTCTATTGTTTTATCTCAATTATTGAATTCTAGTTTGTTGGGCAATAAATCTAGTTTTTCTTCTCATGATGCTTTGATTGATTGTTCTACATGTAAATTAAGCAAGAGTAAAACTCTTCCTTTCCCTTCTCATGGTAGTCATGCTACAAAAGCTTTGATATCATTCATAGTTTGATATCATTCATAGTGATGTGTGGGATCCTGCACTAATTCTTTCTCATGCTCTTCACAAGTACTTCGTCACATTTATTGATGATTATAGTAGGTTTACTTGGGTGTATTTCCTTTGTTCCAAATCGAGGTATTTTCGGTTTTCAAGACATTTTGTGCCTATGTTGAAACTCAATTTTCTACTAGTATTAAGGTATTGAGATCTGATTCGAGTGGGGAATATATGTCACCATAATTTCATAATTTTTACATCAAAAGGTATTGTTTCGCATCGGTCGTGTCCATATACACCACAACAAAATGGGGTTGCTGAGCGTAAGAATCGTCACCTTTTGGATACCACTAGATCCTTATTGCTTGATTCATTTGTTCCATCTAAATTTTGGGTTGAAGCTTTGTCTATTGCAGTTGTATCTAATCAATCGATTACCATCCCGGTATTAAAATTCCATTCCCCTTTCTATCGTCTTCATCATAAGTCTCCTAGCCATCATGACTTGTATACTTTTGGTTGTGTTTGCTTTGTCCACTTATCTCCTAATGCACGATACAAACTTTCCGCTCGATCTACTAAATGTGTTGTTTTAGGTTATAGTATTTCTCACAAAGGATTTGTTTGCTATGATCTCAGCTATGATAAATTTCGTATCTCTAGAAATGTTGTTTTCTTTGAAAATCAATATTTTTTTCCTACTACTACTGCATCTTCCTCGGTAGCTCCTCTTCTTCCTCATTTTGAGGACGTGTCCTCTTTTGAAAGATTCAAACCTGGTATTGTGTATGAAAGACGTCGACCAACTTTGCCTCTTTCGACAACTTCTCCTCCACCTGATACTGCTCATGGAGACACTTCTACGCCACCTCCTCCTCCGCCGGCTCTTCGGCGCTCTACGAGGGAATCTTATCCTCCTGATCGATATGGTTTTTCTGCTACTTTATCTAATATTATTGTTCCATCCTGTTACTCACAGGCTGTCGAGCATGAGTGTTGGCAAACAACCATGCAGAGAGGAACTTTAGGTTCTACAAGAAAATATACACAGGACCTTATTCCTTGTCCTCCAGCCAGTTAAGCCCATTGGATGTAAATGGGTGTGCTCGATTAAGCTCCGCTCTAACGACACTCTGGATAGATATAAAGCACGGTTGGTTGCTCTTGGCAACAAGACAGGATATATGGGGTGGATTATGAGGAGATTTTTGCTCGGTCGCCAAAATGACTACATGCGTGCTATTATTGCCATTGTTGCCTCTCAGGGATGGGCACTTCACCAAATGGATGTCAAAAATGTTTTTCTCCATGGTGACCTTAAAGAGGATATTTATATGACACCTCTACTGGGTTTGGTTTCTTCTTCTAAATCGGCTGTGTAAATTGAGGCGATCCTTGTATGGATTGAAGCAAGCTCCCCGAACGTGGTTTGACAAGTTTCGGACTACCTTGCTTCGCTTCTTTTTTGTGCAAAGCAATTATGATTCTTCATTATTTCTTTGCACAACTTCCATTGGTATTGTTCTACTCCTTGTTTATGTCGATAATATTGTCATTACCGGGACTAACTCTATATTGATTAGCCAACTTCAGCAGCATCTTCGGGATTGCTTTCATATGAAGGACTTGGGTTCTCTTACATATTTTTTGGGTTTGGAGATTCATTCTTCTTCTTCTGGTATCTATGTGCATCAGCAGAAATATGCTCAGGACTTGATTATTTTGGCTGGTCTTCAGGATTCTTCTCCGGTTGATACTCCTTTAGAGGTGAATGTTAAGTTTCGACATGATGATGGTGATCTTCTGCCTAATCCCACTTTATATCGGCAATTGGTTGGCAGCCTGAATTATCTTACTATTACTCGGCCTGATATCTCTTTTGTTGTTCAACAAGTTAGTCAATTTATGCAATCTCCCCATCATTTACATTTGGCTGTGGTTCGTCGCATTCTTTGTTATCTACTTGGTTCTTCTATCCCGTTGGCTCTCCCATCTGCCTTGTGGCATTTAGTGATGCTGATTGGACAGGTTGTCCTGATACCCGACGCTCTATCACAGGGTGGTGCATGTTTCTTGGTGATACCTTGATTTCTTGGAAAAGCAAGAAACAGGATCGTGTTTCCAAATCATCCACGAGTCCGAATACCAGGCCATGTCTGTTGCTTGTTCGGAAATTGTATGGCTTCGTGATTTATTGGCCTAAATTGGTTTCTCTTAGTCCTCTCCTACTCTTCTTCATGATGACAACACAAGTGCTATCCATATTGCTTTGAATCCTGTGTTTCATGAGTGTACTAAACATATCAGTAAGTAGATTGTCATTCTATCCAAGAGGCCATCGATTCTCATGTCATTTCTCTTCCACATATCTCCATTGATCTTCGATTGCTCGATGTGTTTACCAAATCCTTGTCTAGCCCACGCCATCTGTTTCTTGTTTGCTTATTGATGATTTTTTCTCACCCGGCATCAATTTGAGGGGATGTTAGCATAATAGCATAGGAAGTGTGACTATAGGGTGGTTATAGGGTGCTATAGGTGGTTATAGGTGCTATAGGTGGTGGCTATAGGGTGGTTATAGAGTGGTGGTTATAGGGTGGCTATAGGTGGTGGCTGTAGTGTGTGACTATAGTGGTGGCTATAGTGTGGCTATAAGGTGGTGGTTATAGAGTGGTGGCTATAGGGAGGTGACTATAGGGTGGTTATAGAGTGGCTATAGTGTGTGACTATAGGGTGGTTATAAAGTAGCTATAGTGTGACTATATGGTGGCTATAATGTGTGCCTATAGGGTGGCTATAGGGAAGTGTGACTATAGGGTGGCTATAAGGAGGTGGCTATAGGTGGTGGCTATAGGGTGGTTATAGAGTGATGGCTATAAGGAGGTGGCTATAGGATGGTTATAGAGTGGTGGCTATAAGGAGGTGGCTATAGGGTGGTCATAGAGTGGTTATAGGTGCTATAGGTGGTGGCTATAGGCTTGGTTAATTGTGTCTCTTTCCTATATATATTGTTAACATGTAAATGAAAGGAATAACAAAAATAAAGTTTCATTAAGATTTTCTACTTTGTCATTGATAACATTGATCAATTAAATGAATGTATTTGTGAAGAACCCAACCTTATTGATGAAGATGATATAAGTTAGAGATTATTGAAACATCTTTGTCTACTTTAAATTTAGAAGATGAAGAGACATGATTTAATGAGAAGAATAAACTTGGTAGAAATGGTCAACTATTGGAATATCTAGTTGATGACTTTCCTTATATATCACCATAAGATCGAAATCTTTATTTTTATATTAATGATGTAAAATATGTTTGATTTATATATTTTTATTTTATTTTAGAACATTTTACTTTCACAATTTTTGGAATTTTAGAAATGTTTCTAATTTTGAGATTATGTTTGTTTGACTTTGTGTTTGTATTGTGTAACTGAAAGTTAATTTATATTGAATTTGAATTATGTTTGTTAAATTAATATTTTAATTTTTTTTTCATATAATTAATTAATTAATTATATATGAATAATACAACATCAAAATGACGTGCTGGAACACCCCGAAACAAAAATATTCCGTACCAATTGAAAAAAATAAACCTTCATCAGAAGGAATTGACAAACTTGATTAAGATAGTTGTTGTATATGATTATTGTTAGAGAATAATATAAATCATATTATGGGGTCTTACTTACAAGCTGAAGTTTTTAGGGTGAGATAATATGGTATTAAAGCCTTGTTGACCCAGTGGTCACGAGTTCGAATCTCACTACACACATTCTATTTGTTAAAAACCAAGTACAAGGTGATATGAGTCTGTGCAAGTTTCAAGCCCAAAGAATTTTCACTTAAAAGAGTGTGTTAGAGAATAATATAAATCATATTATGGAACCTCACTTGCAAGCTTAAATTTTTAGGTGAAATGGTTCGTTAACCATTAATACTTTTTACTTTTTGAAGTGTTCGGGACTTGATTTCAAATTCTCTCACGCCAAAAATGAAAAAACATAGTGCTCTACATTCATTTGACCTTCTTTTAATCTGAAAAGCATCTTATCTTATTGGATTGGTATAAGTCATACATAGAGGCTCATCTAATCTGCTGGAACAGTCGGTGTTGAAGTTCATTGGTTTGGCCAGCTTTTCTTGTAACTCAACTACATGCCTTCTCCCATAGGAAACCTAAAGAGAATGGAAAACAGAGTTGAATTCAACCTGTGGTTGCGCAGAATTTTAAAAGTCAACCAGAAAGCAAATGGTCAGATATATCCATGGATATTAGCAACAAACGCATGCTTCATCAAATCAGAACAGATGGGGTTTCTTTTTCCCGATTATTATAGTAAAATAAAAAGGTCAAAACAGTTGCCCTAGCTTGATATTGTTCACAGGAATGGAGTGGAGAATCTCCTTCAAGTGACAGGCCATTATGCTACAATACCAAATATCAAAGTGAGGAATTAATTATCTGCTCCAACTGGTGTTATGTGAAGCTCTGTCATCCTGCAATCAACCATTTGCAAGTGGGATTCCATTCATTTGTTTCTCCACTTTCTTTGGCTAAGATCTCATTTCAATTAAAAAAGCTTAAGCTTGTCACAGGAAGCGGTCAATTCAATCACGCAGCTAAATCTTTTAAAATAAAACAAGACCATATTTAATGGCTTCTCTTTAATCTGTACTTTGTTGACGAAATGAAAGAAGAAACCTTCTCATCAAATCAGTTCCAGTGAATATAAAATGGGGTTCAATATCTTAACGCAACGTTCCATTAGAGGTGGTGGTAGATGACTTTCTCATCAGAAGTGAAGGTTTAAATATTGCAGATCAGCTAATAGTTTATCCTGTGAAGAACTCATCATTTCATTGCATATAATAATAAGAACATGTGTATATATGAAAAAAAATTTATCTCCCACAACGACGCAAATAGATATCGATTTCTTATATTTCAAATATCGAACAACGTAGATTGGTTGACGGACTTTTCCCTTGCAAAAGGAAAAAAGAAGAAGAGGCTGCATGATTGAATGTTCCCTGGCTTAGCTGGATGAAAGGACACCGCATAAACTGATTTGCAAACCACGATAAGAAGATACGCAATTCAACTCGTTTGATTGGTCAACGTTTCTAGATGTTGACTTCATCAATTACAGTTCATAGTACTTGTGTGCGTTCTAGATGCTGTTGTGTGTCTGTGTGTATATATACATAAGCAAGTTAGAAACAAACAAGACAACTAACGAGAAATGGCGATGTATTCAACAAGACAGCTTCTGACCACATGTGTCGTCGTAGCCTTGTCATTCTATCTTTCACATGGAAGAGAAAATCCCAGCTTTAAAATTAAAGCAGTTAATCTTGGTGGATGGCTTGTTACTGAAGGATGGATTAAACCTTCTCTTTTTGATGGCATAACCAACAAAGATTTCTTGGTTGGTGCATGAATGATTGTAGTATCGTGAAATATTTGTTCTGTCACTTTATTTTCGTTCTGTCAGGTTACTGATTCTCTTGATCACCATGATTGTCCTTTCTTGTCAACTTTTCTAGGATGGAACTGGGCTGCAGTTTAAGTCGGTCACAGTTGGGAAGTATCTTTGCGCCGAGGCTGGTGGAGGAGACATTATTGTTGCAAATCGAACTTCTGCATCGGGCTGGGAAACATTCAGTGTAAGTTATTTCTTTTTCTACCCATGTTCATACAATTTCACCGGTACATGTGATCACAATTTTATTTTTTTTCATTGAAGTTGTGGAGGATCAATGCAACCAATTTCAACTTCAGGGTCTTTAACAAACAATTCGTGGGTTTTAGAACCAATGGAAATGGGATTGAAACAGTAGCTGTTTCTAGCACACCTGGAAGATCAGAAACATTTGAGATTGTGAGAAACTCTGATGACTCAAGTCGTGTTAGAATCAAAGCATCCAATGGATTCTTCTTGCAGGTGAATTATTTTTTCTCCTTCTGTTCATAGCTACAAGCCTCTATATGTGGCTGGGCTAAATTAAGACAAGCAATTAAAACTAATTTGTAAGATATGTTAGTAATTATAAGCAGATATAATATCCTCTAACCAGCTCAAGGCTTAAGCATAGGTTATGTTGATTGTCAACTGCAGGCGAAAACAGAGGAGCTGGTGACAGCTGATTATGCAGGTGAAAGCAAATGGGGAGATGATGACCCGTCAGTATTTGTGATGACCATTTCCGGAAGGTTGCAGGGAGAGTTTCAAGTCACTAATGGTTATGGCCCCGAACTAGCCCCGGGAGTTATGACGGTAAGAGCCTGGTAAATTTATAGATAAAGTCCATGATTTCCCATTAGTCATTAGCTTCAAAAAGATAGTAATTTCCACAGTGCTTTTGGTTGACTGGATATTTTTGGACGGTTTGACTTTGGATCAACTTCTTTTTGCTGTTGGATCCTTAATGCATGGATCAAAAACACAAATGTGGATCTCGAAAAGGCAGCGAAGCAGACTTTTACATCTCAGAACATCCCCTGTAGCCATTGGAAATAACTCTAGTGTTTAACTGATGATATCCATCTCGCAGGATCACTGGAGGACATTCATTGTTGAAGACGACTTCAAATTCATATCTCAAAATGGAATAAATGCTGTGAGAATACCAGTTGGATGGTGGATAGCAAGCGATCCCACGCCTCCACAACCTTACGTCGGCGGGTCCTTAAGAGCATTAGACAATGCCTTCGTATGGGCACAGTATGTACATCTTCATCTCCACGCTACTCATTGCCACCAAAATTATTGAGTTTTTTATTGCAAGGAAAAACAAATCCAGCCAAGAAATTAATAATGGTCAAGCTAGTTAACGAGTTCATACAACTTGAATTCTAATAGCCATCTAAACATAAAGTTTGACAATTGGATCTCATAACCTTAAACATACAATTGCAGGAATCATGGGTTGAAGGTTGTGATTGACCTGCATGCAGCCCCTGGCTCTCAAAATGGCTGGGAACACAGCTCTTCTAGAGATGGCTCCCAAGAATGGGGCCAAACAGATGCAAATATACAACAAACAGTTGATGTTATAGACTTCTTAGCTGCCAGGTGAACGAAAAAAACATAAATATAAACATCCCGGGACCCCTCCAAAATATAAATTTTGTGGCAACTAATATGTGCAATTATTCAGGTATGCCAAGAGCCCAAGCCTTTACGCAGTTGAGCTCATAAATGAGCCTCGGGCACCAGGAGCATCTCTGGACAGCGTGACGAGATATTACAAGGCCGGCTACGACGCTGTCCGCAAGCATTCCTCAACGGCTTATGTGGTGATGTCAAACAGGCTGAGCTCAGATGATCCAAGAGAGCTCTTTCCTCTTGCTAGTGGCTTAACTGGATCTGTTATTGATGTCCATTACTACAACCTCTTCTCCGATGTATTTAACAGCATGAGCGTTCAACAGAACATTGATTTCATAGATACAAACAGGTCGGCCGACCTGAGCTTCGTGACCACATCAAACGGTCCCCTTAGTTTTGTCGGTAAGCTCTCGATTTGTCTAACATGGCGATTAATATGGGCATGAACGGAGCCCGCAAAAGTGTCTCTATTTTACAGGGACTGATGCCCTTTCTTTCGGTTGTTTGCAGGAGAATGGGTTGCAGAGTGGGCGATTCAAGGGGCGACGAAAGAGGATTACCAAAGATTTGCTAAAGCCCAATTGGAGGTCTTCGGGAGAGCTACTTTTGGGTGGGCCTATTGGACTCTGAAGAATGTAAACAATCATTGGAGCCTGGAGTGGATGATCAAGAATGGTTACATCAAGCTATAGACTTCACCACCGAAGAAAATCTCCAGACTAGTGAAAAGGCAATATCATGTTAAACAAATAAAAGGAAATACATTATCATAATTAGCTAGTGTTCACTTGCTGATTTGATGTGTCTAATTTATCAAAATCATATTAACTATAAAATAAACGACATGACTCTTCTCCTGTTTGACAATGCATTATGGACTGGTTAACTATAAAATAAACAGCATGCGTTTTTTCCAGTGTGACACTGTACATTGTTATGAAATGCACTGTAGACTGGACATATTGCTACATATGCCCTTTTTTTTTGCTTTATCCGGTTTTGAAGAGTGGATTATCGAAACAACCCCCACAAAACAACAAAATAGTGTACAAGAACGACAGACTTTACCGGTTTTTCCATTTTCTTTGCACAGTAAATCGACGAAAACAGCCCTCGTACAAGACAAAATAGAGCAGAGTGACTGGGGGCAACTACGTACTTTCAATGACGGTTTTGGCGTAAAATTCAGTAAGGTCAGGGGCACTTGGTAATTATCTCATATTTTATTATTTTTTTCGGATTAACTGTTGGCGCGTCATATGGACGCACCAACAGCGTTCCACGCGAACGCGCTCTTTAGGAGGCACGTTTGGCGTCGTCCCACCATCAAAAACTAACTGCCACCATACCAGAAGATGCGTCGGAAGGTCTTCTCTCTTCCTTCGCGGCGCGTTCCAGTCATGGATGTCTGGGTAAGCGGCGACGGACGGTTTTTTGTTCGCTGTCGCTTTTCTCTCTCCTGCCGCCGCTATGTCAGCTCTGGTCCCTAATGTTTGTAGTAAGTTCTTCTTGATCCCTGAGGTTTTGATTTCGCCTTTATTACTGATTTACTTAAGTGAAAGTTTTATTGTTTTCAATTGTGCTCTTCAATTAAAACTGATAATAAAAGAAGTTTTTATTTCAATTAAAATCGATAAATTGGTAGTCATTTTAAAATTAAAATTGCTTCCTTTTTCTCTATATTTTTTTTTATTTTCTGTTATTTTTATTTGTTCTTTGAATTAAATAATTTTTATGGTTTTACTATTTATTCAATAATAATGATAATTTTGGTGATTGGTTTTTTATTACTTTTTTTTATAATTCTTTTGCTTTTTTTTAATAATGTTCAGGGAAATTAAATTATTTAAATTATTTTGACAATAATGTTGATAATAATTTTAATTTTTGTAGTAATGACAATGACAATAACATAACGATATATTTTTTTATTTATGTTTTTGTCTTTTGTGGATAGAAAATTACTACTTATTTTATATTGGTTATTTCATTTAAATCTACTAAATAGATAAATTTATATCCATTTTAAATTTATATATTTTATAGAAAATTTCGATTTCATAAAAATTATAAACAGATTTATTATTTTATCTAAATTTATGTTATGATAAAAAAAATCATACATAATAAATATTTTTTAATATTAAAAAAATATGGTTTCACCCGCGACACAACTGAAGAACTGAAGAACAAAGTATTCAAAAATATTTTAAGCTTCCATGTTTCTATCTTGTTTGAAACAATTAAAACAAATCCATATTGCTAAACAAATCCACTCTTCTGCATTGCTAAATTAAAATATCAAGAATAATTTATTAGTAATACAACTATAATGACACTAATATAATGATTTTTTTACATCAATTTTATGTCCATCTAGTGCCTCTTTCGGATTGTTATTGCAGTTATTTTAAAGTATTTTTCATTTAGAAATAAATAAAAATAATGTTTTTATTTTATTTTTTAAAAATTATTTTTGATATTAGCAGATTCAAAAACACTATATTTTTTTTATATATATAAAGCACAAAATAAATTTTTTTTTTCAAAAACGTTTTTGAAATGCAGTGTCAAATAGGGTCCTAAATCTAAAAAAAAAAGGAGGATAAAGAGGATATTGGAAACAAATAATCGATTTAATCCTTTTTGTTCTTACAAATGCCTCTTCAAACATTTTAATTTTTATAATTTCAATCACTTGAATTCTATCTTCATCCTAGATTTTAATGACCTTAATTTTAACTATTTCATATAAAATGAGGAACGACAAGTGAGACAAAATGTGTTGGCTATATTCCAAGCCCGAATATTTATGTTATTTTGTTTATATATATAATTTAATCCTCTTCATTTTCTAAGATGTATCCCATGCTAAACAATTGACTAAAAAATGATTTATCCTATCAAACAACACTTTATTTCCATTTATTTCTCTCTTTTCGAAGAGCTTCATAACACATAATTATTGAATCTATTAGGTGAAAGTTGAGGTGGCAAATCGAAAAGGATGGGTCAATTGTAGGGTTGAGACATGGTGGGACTGATGGTGGTTTGTGGCGAGGCGGTGGATATTTATGGAAGGGGAGTGGACATCTGGTGGTTGAGTGGTGTTAAATGGTTGGTGGCGAAACAGTTTTTCTTTACTGCGAACTGTTTGACTTTCTATTTTAAAAATGTTTTCGAAAAATATATGATTTTTTTATCATTTTGAATTGATTTTTTATATTATTTTGATATATTTATTATTTTAATATACTTATAAACAAAAAAAACACTTTAAAAAGCAATTTTAATTATACTTCCAAACAATATATTATGTATTATTTTAAGAGTTTAAATTACTTTTATTTCCTTTGGGAGTTGTTTGTTGTCAAGGGGATTAATTATTAAATGTAATTGAGAGTTTAAGATTTTATTTTTATAATATTTTGTCTTTGTATTCATACATTTTTTTTCTCTTTTCCGTGTTTTGTCACTATTAGTCGGAAACTTAAATATTTAATGTATTTCCAATGTCTATTTATGGGTGTGTCAATTATCCAAGTACTGTTTATTATTTAATATAAAATAAATCATAATATATATTTAAGGTGTGTGTTGCCCTGATTCATGTATTTTAAAAAACGGAAGGATTTAAGTAGTTCAAAATTACAAGTATGAGAGCTGATTTGACCTGATTCATATAGTTGAGGGACTTCCAGCTATTTTTAGCCAACACAAGGGACGGGGGTCTACTACGTGGTACCATTTGAGTGGGCAGTCAAGACTTTCCTAGATTTTAACTGCTGTGATTGGACAATAAAAGAAGAGCATACGAAGTTACCAAAACAAGAAAGAATCACGGTGAGTGAAGGGGTCAACGACGTGGATTTGCCTTGGTAACGAAACAGCAAATTTATTGAACGGCCCAGATTCGCTCCTCGGCTTCTGGCTCTTCTTTTATCTCCCCACTCCCCTTCATTTCTCTTATCTCTCTCAAACTCTCTCCCCCGGCCCTTCCTCCCTGTCAATATTTTGCTCAGCAAAAGGAAACCCAGTGCTCAGAGTATAACAAAGATGTTGCTGGGAAAGAGACCTCGTAATCCAATGAAAAGGACGACGAGCTTGACAGAGATCGATTTCGATCTAAACACTGCTAGTAGTGAAGCAGCCCCACCGCCAGATCATCCTCAAAAACAGGTAGGATACTGTGGAATGATAGATCAACGGCTTCTGTCTGCCACTGGATCACCAAGAACCACCCATAGAAGGGCTTCTGCTGATTTCTTGGAGACTCCTAACTTCTTGAGGGCTTGCTCGCTTTGCAAGTGCCGGTTGATCTCTGGCCGTGACATCTATATGTACAAGTAATTTCCCCCACTATCTCTGCCTGTTTATACTAGATATACGACTACCACTACTACTGCTTGTTGTTGTTGTTGTTGCTGTTTTGACAATCTTATACCAACAATCAAAGTACTCTATCTATTTTTAGAGTTCTTGTTTATTGTTGGTGTTTATCACTTTCAAACCCTATATTTACCTTTGGAGATATTTTTGCTGGTTTCTTGGGATTTTCAGTTATAGTACAGAAGAAAAGAGATGAAAGAATTAACCTTATTTCGTTAACATATATACATGGTAAAAATCTTGGTCTATTTATAGGACAACTCGATTGTATTGTAAGAAATAACGGCTCAAATTAATCCAAAACTTGCCATGAAATACTTTTTCTTGAGGCATACAGCATTTGTTTAACTTCAACATCTGTCTGATCAGAGGGCGGGGGGCGACTACTCTTCCTTGGGCGATTTATTCTCTAATTAATTTATTACTATGAATCCATATTGTATAACAGTCATATAACATCAACTTTGTTTTTGATTGACGAAGTTAATATGGCATCTTGTAGGGGTGATGGTGCTTTCTGCAGCCTAGAGTGCAGGCAACAACAAATGAGCTTCGATGAGAGAAAAGAGAAATGCTCATTAGCATCCAAGAAAGAGTCTGTATCCTCCACCACCGCAGCAGAAGTTTCCGGCAACGGCGATACCGTTGCCGCCTTGTAGAGTTAATTACTTGCGGTCCTTGGAGAAAAATGCTCGATCGCTTATATATAAATAGAATCCAAATATAGTAGTAGTATATGAATATGAATGTGGCATATATTTTGTATGCACATGGCCACGTTTTGAAGCTCTGCTAATTTACGTGGATCCACTGCGCATACAATTAAGTCAGCTAGCTAGAATTAATGAGTCTAGTTTTTTTGGGGGGGAGGTTTTCTATCTCCTTTTATTTTATTTTGTTCTGCTAGTAATGGAATAAAATATATATGCAGATTCAAATCATCCCTTTTCCTAATTTATCATTAATTATTGTCATTATTATATACAGTATGCTCATCTACTTATGTGATTTGTGTTTACAAGATGGTTTCCAGTGATAAATTTTCACATTGGTATCATTTTCAAAGATTCAATGTTAAGATACTAATTACATTATGAAAATGTATTGTCACTCACGATACACCTTACCTTAAATAATTTGTATTATTTTTTATATTTTATTGTGGTTAGATGATGCTTGTATTTTGATGATCTACCATGATCGGTTTGCTATGAAAAACAAATTTTGGTTTTCCAAGTAAGAACTTTATCTGGAAACATGAAATATATATCCTTAATTATTGTTGAAACTTCTTCCAGGATAAAACTAGATTTTGTTTTGCTATCATATCATTCCAATAATATTTCTGATAAAATTTCTTGTGGTTTTTACAGTTATATTAGAAATGAATGAGTTGTATTATTCACGAGGATATTTTGGATATTAAATCCATGTAGGGTTTTGTTTATCATTGTGAGTAATAAAATTATTATTTATAATTATATTTTGAATATTAATCATTTTTAGGCCTTTTATCCTTATATTATAATTGAATATTATTTTCTTTCAAAAGGAAATATTATTGGAATTTTACAATATTTTTTAAATATATGCCAATTTATTGGAATCTTACAAACTTATTATAAAATTATTGGAACATATTTTTAAAACATGCCAAATTATTTTTTAATTTAAAAAAGATTCTCAAATAAATTTTAGAACTTTTTTCCATATTCAAGTAAAAAATAAAATATTTTATTATTATTGTTTTACATTTTTTAGGCTTTGTTTGGTGAAAAACTCATTTTTTTTTCTAAAATAAAACTATCCAAAAGTACACTAAAGGGTGTTTACCAAACATACCCTTAAAGCCAAAAAAAAACCTTTAACAAAGAACATCGCGAACATCGCAAATCAAACAAGGCATAAATTCTATAATCCAAATTTGTTTTTGACCTGACCTAACCTAACTTAATTGTGTTAACCTGATTGAGTTGACTTAACTACGTTGACCAAAAACCTTTGGCTTAACCATAACCAAACTAAAATTGACCTAAAAACAACCTTAAAACAAAAATAAAGACTAAAAATGAAATAAACTTCCCCAAAACATAAAAACTAAAAAAGCTTCAACAAAATGAATTGAAAATACAAAAAATAAAGAGCATAAAAAACAAACCAAGAGACCGAATGAGCCTAGTAACATTGATTTAAAACCATACCATATTTGGTCAATATAAAAGCACATACATGTTTGGAATCTAGCATCTAATCACTTTATTTTTTACTTAAAATGCATATTTTGTCAAAATAAGTTTCCGTTGAAAATTGAAACTCATGAATTAAAATATATTGTAACTATGTTATTGATGTCAATAAACATAATGTGTTTGTTTGAGAGTGTGGTTGCAGTTATTTTTGAAAATATATTTTGTTCAAAAATGCATCAAAATGATATTTTTATTTTATTAATTTTTTTTGACATCAGCACATCAAAATAATTTAAAAACACCACAAAAATTTAATTTAAAGTAAAAAATAATTTTTTTTTTCAAAAGCGCTTACCCCCAATATTACTTTTTAATCATCTGGTCAAATATATGGATAAATTAATAATGCCAAAAAACCGTATATTATTGACAAGTCTTATTCATAAAGATAAAACAATATTCTTCGGAAGAACAAAGAGAAAAAACCTAGCCAAAACTGAGAATGCAAGCAACTATAGACTCCAAAATATGTAGATTTTGATAATTAAGTTTTGTAGTTTTTTTTATCATATTGTTTTTTATGAGATTATCATAGTCTCTTAGATTTATTTTTTTAATATATTTTTTTAACATTAAATTGATTAAAAAATAAATTTCATATTTTTTTTAAATTTATTTTCATGGAGTTATCACAATTTCATAGCCTGAGTTTACCAAGGTTTTTTTATGACTTTTAATTGAAAAGTTCTTTTTTAGTTTTTTCATTCAATATCCGATTGATTGAGAATTAAATTTTATTATTTATTTTAATTTGATACTTATAAAGTTATTATTATTATTGCTAGTTGTTTGCGCAACAATCCCATGTTTCCCCAACAAGGATGCTAGAATGTCCAGTGTTATTATAAACCAACTAGCTATAAAAAGAAACTGAAAATGCACCAATGATTAACGTCGACGTAACCAAGAATTATTATTTTTCCCGAAATGCCAAACAATATGGCGAAGACACAAGTGATTCTTGGTCCCGCAAGTGACGACCATTTATAACCTTACACCTAAGAACAGAACCATAGCCTTGCTGTGAATTGCTAACCACAGGATCTACGTCGTACGTTTTCGTAATGGATTGATTTGTGGGGACAGCGACTTCTCTTTCAACCAATCCCCACTTCACAAGTACCCTCAACGTTTGACAACGGCCGTTATGATTTTCATAAATTCGTGTTTATAAGGAAAACTACTGTGATTATTTTTGGTTTGCTAGATGGCGAGAAGTTAAAATCCCAATACAAAAGCTAAATTTAAACTACTGGTAGAGAGATTCACGGAGAATTTCAAATATAATTTATCTCTTAAGATGTTTATTTTAAGTGATAAATATAAACCAAGAAACGACGTAACAAACCCTAGCTAACGACACTTTTTTTTCTCAATTTCGTTTCTTATAGCCTCTCTAGATCCCTCCTTGATCGCTCTTAACCTAGAAACAACAACAGAAATGAAGAGAAGTCTCTTCATTGGGTGCATTTTGGCCACACTGGCTGTGCTGGCAAACAGCGCCGGCCATGGATCATCACCTCGAAAATCACCAGCACCGTCACCATCTGTAGACTGTGCCGATGTGGGATTTGACATGCTGGATTGTATAACCTATTTGTCAGATGGCAGCGAAACGGCGAAGCCCACTGATTCTTGCTGTTCTGGGTTTGAAGCAGTGATTAGTCTGGATGCTGAGTGCTTGTGTTTCGCATTGAAGCATAGTGCAGATTATGGCGTCGCTGTGAATCTTACCAGGGCTGCAGCTTTATCTTCTGACTGTGGAGTTTCCGCTCCTCCTCTTAGTAAATGTGGCAGTGAGTAATCCACTACATGGACTTTCTTTTTTTAATTTGATCGATTATTTATTTATTTATTTATTTTCTTGGTGATGTGTATGTTTTGCTTGTACGTAGTCTCCGTGGCTCCTACCGGTGCACCTGGTACGTGAATTTTAGATTATCTTTTCTGCAATTTCATTCTTAAAATCTGTTCTATCTTGCTTTGCTTTGATGATAAATAGTTATATGGAAGATCTACTTTGTGTTTATTCAGATCGTAAAACAAACAGACTTGAATGGTGTGGGGTTGGAAATTAAGTGTATATTCAACGTTTTCGCTGTTTATTTTCATGACAGCTTAAACATTTTTATTTATTTATTTTGCGGCAAATGTTTATGCAGCAATCTCTCCATCCTCCGTCCCAGAGCCAGCTCCAGCAACAGAATCTCCACCGTCTCCTGCTATAGAGCCACCAGCAAACAACCAACCTTCAACCCCAGCTCCGGTAATTATTGAAGTTCCTGAACCAGCACCAGCAAAAGGGATGGCATATTCTATCTCTGCCCCCGTTTTGGTTCTCATTAGCTGCGCTGTGATTGCTTCCACTCCTCTTTTTCCTTGGGTTTAGAATGCCATTAGACGGTGACTTTTTTATTTATTTATTTATCGTTATTATTATTTAGGTTCTTGTTTAATTTCTTACCATATTTGTCAGTATGCCTTCGTCTGGTCTTGTTCTGTTGCCACCTAGGAAATCTTTGGCCTCTTGAATTTGATTTTGACATTTGTTTTGCTTACTTCCAATAAAATTTATTTGCCCCTTTCAAGTTCAGAATGATTTATTTTTCTTTAGTTTAGTAGTGTTCGTCATATTTTTTTCTAAATCCCATGCAAGTTGAAGTCATGACAAGAAAAATAAAATCTGGTAGGGGAAAAATGTAATCATAATTCACATTTTTACTGTTGGATGAATGTTGCTACCATGCTGTAGCTCTTTCGTTGGATTTTCTGTTTGTAATATCCTATTTTCCTGCCCTTTTATTTAAAATTTAATTTTCTTTAGTGGAAACTCATTCCATGGATCAGGATAGATTGAAGCTTGTTTGATGGATACTATGCTGTTCAACAACAAGAGGAAATAATGGCTACATGTTTCTAATTTTATGGTTTTTAATATAATGGTTATTAAACACTTATATGATTATTAATTTTAAGACCTGTAGCATTATTCGAGATACTCACAAATTGATCCACACACCTATATTAATAAAAAAAAATAGTTAGAACACAACACATCAGAGTTGTTGGTCAACAGTATGAAAAGAAAAATAAAATAAAATAAAATAAAAACTCAAAAATTGCAATTTAATGGGAAGAGATTATGATCTCCAAAGAATTAAGTTTATATTTTTTCAATTAATCCAAGCGTTACTCATTATTCACAGGATCATCCACTTTTATAATATAATTAATGGACAATACAATAAATATCAGATTTCTACTTCTATATGAACTACCCTTAGGGCTTCGTAAGACAATTAATGGTCAACCTTACCCCACGACCTTTAAATTTTCTTTTCCTGGCATAAAAGTGGATGACCTTTTTAATTTTGTAAGACAATAATAAGAAATTATTTGTTGATGTGGTTAATATTGTTTTTGACAATGTTTTTTTATTCAGAATTGCATTAAAATAATATATTTTTTTTAAAAAAATAATTTTGACACCAACACATAAAAATAATCTAAGAACACCAATAACTTTTAATTTAAAATAAAAAATAAAATAAATATTCAAAAAATTTTATGAAACACAATACCAAACAATTTTTAGAAGTAGAAGAAACAATGGTACCTGTCTAGTTTCCAACTATCATAATGATGGTTGAATGCAAAGTTGTAAAATCCGTTTCGGGCTCCGTTCTGTTTTTTTGTTTGGAACGGAACGTTCCAGTTCTAGTGCATTCCGGCGTTCCGTTTCGGTTTTGTACTGTTCATATTTATTTAATTATATATATGAAAAAAATAAAATATTAATTTAACAATTATAATTTAAATTCAAGATAAATGAACTTTAAATTATACAATACAAACATATTCTCAAAATTAGAAACATCTTTAAAATTCCAAAATATTATGAAAGTAAAATGTTCTAAAATAAAAGAAAAATACATCAAACATCTTCTACATCATTAATATAAAATATATTAGAATTTCTTATTATGCATCCCAAAAAAATAGTAAATACCATAGTAAGATAATTACAAAGAGAATAGTACTGAAAATCATATGTTCAAAAAGAAAAGAAAAAAACAGATTTTAAAAAAAATAAATAAGTAAAATTCGGAACACAATATGATATAAATAAAAAATCATAAGTAAAATATTTCTAAATACAATACAACATAATTATGGCTATAAAACTTCATTAGTAAAGGTTCATATATAATTCAAAATAATTTAAAAATACATTACAAAACAATTATGTCCATAGAATTTCATTAGGTAAAAACTAACAAATTTAAAATAAATATTTTTATGATATGCTATATAAATTAAAATCAGTCTCTTGCTCGTCATTTTCCTCGTTATTTTTAATATATTTATCAAAAGTATTATTATTGAAAGGATTATCAGTACTAATACTGGTGTCAACACTCAACATCGATATTACTAGTACTAGTTCCAACTCCAACAAATTATTTCGACATTAGGATATGAAAATGATTTAAAAACATCAAATTTTTTTAATTTAAAGTAAAAAATAAAAACAATTAAGTATAAATTTTAAAGTTAATATTATTGATTTTCAAGAGTGATTCCATGATATATATATATATATATAATTGTTATTTTTTTTTTATAAAATCAACACAACAATTTTATTTGTTTATAATATATATTTTTTATAATTTTTTTAATATATATATATATATAATTTGTCCCACATCGGACAAATACACTTAAAACTCCACTCTTCTCCTTTATAAATGCTCTCCACTCCAATCTATGTTCTCCTTGTCCCACATCGAAAAAACTCCACTCCAATCTCAACTCTTTTCCATTAACTAATCTTCATTCTTCACACTTAAGTTTAGTCTCCCCTCTTCAGCCCGGAACAGAACGCTCGGAATAAAACTGAGGCGTTCCGGGCGGAAATGGGCCGGAATTTCCGGAATGGACTGGAATTAAAACCAGGACGAAAATGACGTCGTTTTGTTCCGGTTTTATGAACGGAACGAAACAGATTTAATAACTTTGGTTGAATGAATAATTAATCTAGATAATTTTCTACCCAATAAAACCCAAAATACAAATAAAAAAATAAAATCAATTTGAAAAAACCCCTCCCTTAACCTTGATATACGTTTTCCAGCAACATAAAACCCGAAACAACCAAATCACATTTCTATTGCCAGGGGAAACACCTTGACACCAAATTTAGCCACTTGTATCATCTTCTTCTTCGTTTTTAATGGCTTCCTCTTCTCTTTTTAGCTCAAGATTGAAATATAAATAGAATGAAATTCTATACCAAAACTTGAAATTGTGAAACTAAGAAAAAGGATTTTGGACAATTTTTAAGGCTAAAAGACAATATATATATTTGTCTTTTTGGTCCCCCAACTCTAAATCTCTTGCAACCAGCACATCCCCCCCCTGCAAAATCAAATATCAATTAAAAATTAGGATATTGTTTACGGTATCCTTCAAAATTACAAAATTTAACCTTCAAAACTATAATGTAAAAGAATCAAATAAAGAAAACTGAATTAGTGTAAGAAGAAAACATGTTACAACCTAGATCTACATAACACACGAGGAGATGAAAATGGAGCCCTTTTAAATATCTTGTTTATAATTGACTTTTAAAATTACAATAAACGATAAGAATCCAAGAAATATAATAGAAAAATAATCATTCCATCTACTAGAGAGCTAGACTCTAATTAGCCCCATTATTTAAAAGATAGCGACAACCAACAAGGCAGACACAAACATCAAATTATTGCAGACAATACTTGTGAAATGAAACATAAACATGCATGAATTACCTCAAGTAATTCCCATTAAAAAAGAGTTGGAATGATAAAATACAACTTATATATCAAACCCTTCACCTCTCTCAATCCATGGCTCTCTCTCCATTCTACCAACAACAATGATATATACCCTCTATCTTGCTAGGAAGATTAGCTGTAGTCTTAACGATAAGAGAGAATCTTGGCAGGCACGTAGTTGACCCATCTGAAAACAAATTCTCATTCCATCTCGAATTCTCCCTGTTAGGTTAGAGACGATCGATCCAAGATATTAAAACGAGGCTAGAAGTACAGAAGAAAACCCCCATTTTCTTTCGCTAAACTCGTAATGCACGCAACAAGTGCTATATTTTTTTTTTTTAGTAAGAATAGAAAAAAGGTGGTAGATGTAACTAACATCAATACAAGAAAATGGGGGCATGGTATGACGAGGGGAAGAAGGTCAGGTACCACGTGCCAGTAGTATTAAAATAAGCCGTTGGAACTTGGGAAGGCCTGCCTCTCCAACTCAAACCTACCCTCCTGCATATCACCCCTTCTCCTTCCCTCTCTCTCTCGGACTCTCCCTCTGTGTGTGTGTGTATATATATATATATATTTCTCTTGTTTTTCCTTTTCTAAACACAAACACACAAACACAAACACACAAATTTTGTTTTTTGATTTGATTTCAAGATTTGTCTGATGTCACGTAATTAATATATGATGCCATTACATGTCCCGCGAACTGTAGCACAAACTCACATTCCTGCCTCCTGTGTCCCTCTCCCCCGTTCTCTCTCTTCTGCTTCCAGTCTCACACTTAACGCTTGAATTAAGTTTCATTTCATCCCGGCTTACAGGTTTGCTCCCGTTTTTCCTTACTTTGGTTTACATGTTCTTGGCTTGAAATGTCCGCTTGGTGAGGTTTACTTGACATACAATCATATCATGATCTCGTTCTGTTTTGGTTTACTGGAAATGTCAAACCAGTGAGGTTTTAATGGGTGGTTTTGTTTGATATGTGAATTCGGGGGCTCTAATTATCTACTGCTTGTGGGTTTAATGAGTGAATTTTTTTAAGCATCTTTTGCTCGTCGTCATTGCTTCTTAAGATCTCGCATCCGTGAATGTGATCCTATGTACTACTAGCCCCTGTTTGGTTACTTATAACATGATGAGAACTAGGGTTCAGTTTTAGTTGCCTAGACATGAACAAGTGTTCATGCCGACACGGAATGGAATGGACGCATCGTGTTCTTTACTATTGTTCAACTGTTGTCTCTTCTGATATATATGCCAACTGTTGTTCATTCAATTTGAAGAGAACCTAGAGTGAATAAATGCTTGAAGAGATTATACTTTCAAGAAAGCTTTAGCTCAATTAAAATTTAAAGCCTGTTTCGAATTAAAATGAAGTGAATAAGAGCAACTTTCTGTGATCAGACTGTCAATCAATTCCACGAGCTACAGTTAACGTCATTTCTTCTATGCAGCATGTCAGAATCACAAAGGAGACCGGCTATAACCTTGGGCGTGGGGCGTGGGAATGGGTACATAAATGGGGTAGCTTCAATAAGGAGCCCCGCTACAATGTCCCAAGTGGATCAATTCTGCCATGCCCTTGGAGGGAAGAAGCCAATCCATAGTATTTTAATTGCAAACAATGGAATGGCAGCTGTCAAGTTTATACGTAGCATTAGGACATGGGCTTATGAAACATTTGGTACTGATAAAGCTATTCTGTTGGTGGCTATGGCTACTCCAGAAGACATGAGAATCAATGCAGAACACATTCAAATAGCTGATCAGTTTGTGGAAGTTCCTGGTGGGACAAACAATAATAACTATGCCAACGTACAGCTCATTGTAGAGGTGTGTGCCCTGAACTCAATCTATTTTTGCGCATTCAAGTTGTATTGTTGTTTTAGTTAAAAGTAGAACAGAGCACAAAAAGACAACTGAATCGGCACGTCTTAGCAGAAACAGTTTTGTTCACAAGAAGGCTGAAATTATCAAAGTCTGATTTTAGTTGGATAAAAAAGCTGAGGTTGGTTAGTAAATGAATTGTAGAGTAGGGGTGAGTAATGAGGCATGTGAAATAGAATCTCTTGAATTCCCTCTTCTTCAAGTATCTCAGAACACCAAGAAGATTAATTGGCAACTGTGGCGTGTGCTGTTATTTGTACTTAGCTATGGTTCATGCTATCAAATTCTGGTCGGTTTTAATAAAGAAATACGAGTTCTCATTCCCTTGTGATTATTTTTTCCAAATTGTAATTTGTGCCTGCCAGATGGCAGAGATAACACATGTTGATGCGGTTTGGCCGGGTTGGGGTCATGCTTCTGAGAACCCTGAGCTTCCAGATGCTCTGGATGCTA
This sequence comes from Salix exigua, assembly GCA_032356905.1. Taxonomy (NCBI): domain Eukaryota; kingdom Viridiplantae; phylum Streptophyta; class Magnoliopsida; order Malpighiales; family Salicaceae; genus Salix; species Salix exigua. Next base: position 12,482,740 of record CM063592.1, read on the forward strand.
AGGGGATTGTATTTCTTGGCCCCCCAGCTACATCAATGGCAGCACTGGGAGATAAGATTGGGTCATCTTTGATTGCTCAAGCAGCAGATGTTCCTACCCTACCATGGAGTGGTTCTCATGTAATTCTCTCTCGCAAGATATGCTGTTTTTTTTTTCCAGGTTCATTCCACATCTAAGATACTTCAATTTTGTCTTGCAGGTGAAAATTTCTCCAGAAAGTAGTTTGTTTACCATCCCAGATGAGATATATAGGGAAGCATGTGTACATACAACAGAGGAAGTAATTGCTAGCTGTCAAGTTATCGGTTACCCTGCAATGATAAAGGCATCATGGGGTGGTGGTGGTAAAGGCATAAGAAAGGTATGCTTCATGCATGTCTGTATTGTGATTTCTGACAACGGTTCACTTATGGAATATTGCATTCTAACTTTTCCCTCCGTACCATTCATACTCTATCGTTAGAAAGCAAGGTGGATCATATTTCCTACAGGTCTCTTGGAATGGACACTGCCAGGTGTTATTTAGTTCGCCTACTGAACTTAGCTTGTATATTTTCTAGGTTCATAATGATGATGAAGTCAGAGCATTGTTCAAGCAAGTTCAGGGTGAAGTCCCAGGTTCCCCGATATTTATAATGAAGGTTGCTTCTCAGGTTAGATTATCTACCGCCTTCTAATTTGAACAAAATCCTTTCATACTGTTAATAAAGGGATCTTATTCTGATGAACATCTTTGAATTGTTTCTTAGAGTCGACATTTAGAAGTCCAGTTACTTTGTGATCAGTATGGAAATGTAGCAGCTTTGCATAGCCGTGATTGCAGCATTCAGAGGCGGCACCAGAAAGTAAGTTATTTTCTTAGAGCTAAGCTTAAATCTGGTATAATAGCTGTCTATCTGGTTTCTTATTTTTGTCTTCATCATCATAAAATTCATTGTTTCCTTAGCATCTTTCTGCAAGGAGCATGTCCTAATAAGATCTGACAGTCTGGCATGTTCATGTTTGTTAAATAGATAATTGAGGAGGGTCCAATTACTGTTGCACCACCACAGACAGTAAAAAAACTAGAACAGGCCGCGCGGAGGTTAGCAAAATCTGTGAATTATGTGGGAGCAGCCACTGTTGAGTATTTGTATAGCATGGACACCAGCGAGTATTACTTCTTAGAACTCAACCCTCGGTTACAGGTATGCTGACCTTTTAAGATGTAAGTTTAGCCTGGTGTCATCCTCATTAACTTCATGCAGTCATTTTACCTTTTTTGTTGGATTTTCAGTTGCGTTAAGATGTTTTAATCCAATAATACATTTGACGAGTACATGGAAGCTTATTAGACTAGCATGGATTTTTTCTTTCTTTTTTTAAGTCATTTAGGATTTCTATGATCTTCTTCAAAGGACTTGCTTACATGATGATAATAAACTTATAAGCATATTGGGTAGCTGCTTCTTACCCCGTTTCTGTTCAGTTCTGATACAAGTCTCATCTTACAAGTGTAATGGCCTACTGGTTTCCAACTTCAAATGTTGGGTTTTTCTAAAGACCTTTTGACTCATTTCAATGTAGGTGGAGCACCCTGTCACTGAGTGGATTGCTGAAATAAATCTACCTGCAGCCCAGGTTGCAGTGGGGATGGGTATTCCTCTCTGGCAAATTCCGGGTATGACACTAATGGATCCAAAAATTCACCAAGGCCTTTTTCCTTGGTCATTGAATATATGTTTTCTGGTATTGTTATTTATAATTCTCATTTAATTAGAGATAAGGCGATTTTATGGAATGGAATATGGTGGAGGTTATGATGCATGGAGGAAAACTTCATTGGTCGCCGCCCCTTTTGATTTTGACAAGGCAGAGTCCATAAGGCCAAAAGGTCATTGTGTAGCTGTGCGTGTGACAAGTGAGGATCCAGATGATGGTTTTAAGCCTACAAGCGGAAAAGTACAGGTGAGCAATCATGGCGTTCTGACAAGTCATACTTGAAGCTCAATAATTTGTTATACCCTCATAATGATTCACATGGCCTTGTAACAGGAACTAAGTTTTAAAAGCAAGCCAAATGTGTGGGCTTACTTCTCTGTTAAGGTACTTTTTATTTTCATTGTCTTTTGATTTTTCTCAAAATAATTCTTTTGATAGAACCTTAGTTTTCCCAACTTTAGTGATTTGAATTATCCTCTGCAGTCTGGAGGAGGCATTCATGAATTCTCAGATTCTCAATTTGGTAAGCACCAGCTGTCAACTGAAAACTTAAATATAGTAGATGCAAGTTGATGAGAAGTTGCGATAAATTTTCTTTTGCAAGTTAAGTTTATTTGCAATACGATCAAATGAAATTAACTGGCTGTTGCAAGAGGTCTGATGTCTTATACTCCAACTTAGCCAAGATGATTTTTAGGTCTCTGATCTTGCACGTTGAAAACTGAAAGAAAACAGTTTTAATTTCTTTTCAACTACACACAGTTGCTAATGGAAATTCTCTGGAATACATATTTGAGGTGAAATGTATGATTGTAAAATTGTTGGAGAAGTTATAGATATTGGTAAGCTTTACCTTGATTTGTATATCTTGTTATAACAGTGATTGATGTTAGAAAATTGTAATCCTCAACAGTGACTGTTTTCCATCAATTTTTTCCACATTCTGTGTTTTGCAGTACATTGAGTGTTTGCCAAACTTTTCCTCAGGACATGTTTTCGCATTTGGGGAATCTAGAGCTTTGGCTATAGCAAATATGGTCCTTGGACTAAAAGAAATTCAAATTCGTGGAGAAATCCGTACAAATGTTGATTACACAATTGATCTTTTACATGTAAACTTCTCACCTGCTCTTCATCCATTTCTGCTCACTGTCCCTTTCTTCACAGAATTTGATAAGAAAGTTGCTTCAGAAAAACAAAATGACATATTGAAATGCTATACAGGCTTCAGATTACAGAGACAATAAAATTCACACTGGTTGGTTGGACAGTAGAATTGCAATGCGTGTTAGAGCAGAGAGGCTCCCATGGTATCTCTCTGTTGTTGGAGGGGCTTTATATGTAAGTAGTAGCCCATTGATACGAAACTGGAATCATAAACTCTTGCTTTCGCTGTGTTTGTATCTTGCATTTATGTTTCAAATTTTGTTTGCTTCAGAAAGCATGTGCTAGCAGCGCAGCTCTGGTTTCTGATTATGTTGGTTATCTGGAAAAGGGGCAAATCCCCCCCAAGGTAAATTTATCAAGAATATCTATTGGTACTCACTTCATGTTTATTAACATTATATATGCTGATCCTGTTGTTTTCAGCACATATCTCCTGTTAAATCCCAAGTTTCATTGAACATTGAAGGAAGCAAATACACGGTACATGTTATTGTTATAACTAAAATGAAATAATTTTTTTTTTCCTGTTTAGAATTGTTGAAGTTTTTCGCCTCATGAGCTCTTATAACATGTATCATTCACATTTTGAAAAACTAGATTGACATGGTTAGAGAGGGACCGGGTAGCTATAGATTGAGGATGAACAAATCAGAGATTGAAGTAGAGATACATACTTTACGTGATGGTGGTCTATTGATGCAGGCAAGCATTCATTTTCACCCATAACATTTTTATAATTATGGTCTTGTGGATATTGCACAGTTGCTTGTGCTAACTCTGTTTGGACATTTTTGTTCATATGTTCTCAACTCTTCAATGGCGCCAATTGCTTGTATTTTGTTACAGCTGGATGGGAACAGTCATGTGATATATGCTGAGGAAGAAGCAGCTGGAACTCGCCTACTCATTGATGGAAGGACTTGCTTGTTACAGAATGATCATGATCCATCAAAGTTAATGGCAGAGACACCATGCAAGTTGCTGAGGTATTTGGTTTCGGATGGTAGTCATGTTGATGCGGACATGCCATATGCTGAGGTTGAAGTTATGAAGATGTGCATGCCTCTTCTTTCACCTGCTTCTGGAGTTATTCAGTTCAAACTGTCTGAAGGTCAAGCAATGCAGGTAGATAATGTTACCCTTTGGAAATATAATTGCTTAGTTAATTACGAGGTTAAGAAAAGCATTTTCTTGTAGGCTGGCGAGCTTATAGCTAGGCTTGATCTTGATGATCCATCAGCTGTACGAAAAGCTGAGCCTTTTCATGGGAGCTTCCCGGTGCTGGGCTCTCCAACTGCAATTTCTGGAAAAGTTCATCAGAGATGTGCTGCAAGTCTTAATGCAGCCCGGATGATTCTTGCTGGATATGATCATAATATTGACGAAGTAAGTATTCTTTTACTATATTGCAATTTAATTTTGGAGTTTAAACCCAATTGTGAATCATCAGTCTCTCTCATCTTTATTTGTGTTGCATTTAAGCTATCGATTCGTAAACTTGTAATTCCATATGCTTGGAAACATGTTACATTAAATCCTATTACTTAAGAGTTCATGTTTTATCAACAACATAGGTGGTGCAAAACTTGCTTGTTTGTCTTGATAGTCCTGAACTCCCTTTCCTCCAATGGCAAGAGTGCTTGGCTGTTCTCGCAACCCGCCTTCCCAAAGATCTAAGAACTGAGGTGAATATTTATCATATTGTTTTGATCTCCAATATCATGCTCATAATTTTGTGTAGACTCACACTAGTATCTGTTTTTTTTTTTTTTTTTTTTGGTTTAACTTTTTCAGTTGGAAGCAAAATTCAGAGAGTTTGAGGGATTTCCAAGCTCCTTGAACATTGATTTCCCTGCCAAATTATTGAAGGGTGTGCTTGAGGTGATTTCCTTTTCTAGGTTCCTTGTTTTGAAACCCTTTTTGCTCCTCCTTTGATGTGCTCAATATACTTGGAATGCGTACATATTTCTGCAGGTCCATTTATCATCTTGTCCAGAAAAAGAAAAGGGAGCCCATGAAAGGCTCGTTGAACCTTTGATGAGTCTTGTGAAGTCTTATGAAGGTGGAAGAGAGGGTCATGCCCGTGTTATTGTTCAGTCTCTTTTTGAAGAGTATTTATCTGTTGAAGAGTTATTCAGTGATAACATCAAGGTCAGTGTGGTCAAATGAAACATGAGTCTTTCTATGGAAATGGTCCTTGCAAGTTGAGAATCTTGTCCTGATCACTTGGGTTCGGTAACATCAATGTTATATATAGCACAAAATTGGTCTTTTATTTGCTCGGTTCCAAGCTTTATGTCATGACTTTCCTCTTTTCTTTAATCATTTGAGTCATTCTTATTTTACTTTGTATTTCCTGTATTGTTCTGTTCTTCCTTCCATGTTGAAGCATCTTTATTGGTGGCTCCCTCTTGCAGAGCATGCTGCTTTAACAGACAGTAGCTTCATCCATTCTCTTTGTTTTTGACACCCATTATCCTTTCAAGTCATCAATGTCTATGTTTTTGACAATAACTGCTTGAACATATCTTGTTGTTCTTGCTTGCTATTTTTTCATTTTCCTAATAAACCTGGTGTAAATTCGTAAGGCACAACAGTTGGATTTATGTCACTGAACTTTCAGTGGACTCAGAGCTTGTTCCCCACTTCCTTACTTAAGGTTACATTCTAGTAAAATTTTTGCTTGCAAGCAGAAATTATCTGGAACTTGGTGGGTGACTCCACAATTTTTTTTTTAATTTATTATTATCTTTTAGGACATTATTTGTTTTTCTTCTATTTTTATCTTTCTTCAGGCTGATGTGATTGAACGTCTTCGACTTCAATATAAGAAAGATTTACTGAAGGTTGTGGACATTGTACTTTCTCATCAGGTATCACATTTATGATGCACTCAGATGGATTTCCTCGTCACCTTTTGTTTTCTGTGTAAATAACTTCAACTAACTCTTCCTAAATGGGCTTGCAGGGTGTCAGAAGTAAAAATAAGCTGATACTATGCCTCATGGAACAACTTGTTTATCCCAGTCCTGCTGCATATAGGGACAAACTAATCCGCTTCTCTCAACTTAACCACACAAATTATTCTGAGGTTTAATGCTTGACCTGTTTAATTGTGATGGAATGACTTTTTTATCTCGTTTTTATTTGTTGTCAGTTTATTTTTTGAAAATCAGGCCTAACTTTTGTTCAAGATGAAGATTTTTTTTAGATTTGATTTTAGATTTTTTCGAGTTATTTTTTCCTTGTGTCATACTACTAATATTCATTTGCTATTTTCGGTTCCCATCTTAAGAGCATTATCAATATTCAATACATTTTGTATATGCAGCTTGCACTAAAGGCTAGTCAACTGCTAGAACATACCAAACTGAGTGAACTTCGTTCTGCCATTGCTAGAAGCCTTTCTGAATTGGAGATGTTTACAGAGGATGGTGAAAATATGGATACTCCCAAGAGGAAAAGTGCCATTAATGAAAGAATGCAAGATCTTGTTAGTGCTCCTTTAGCCGTTGAGGATGCCCTTGTGGGTTTGTTTGATCATAGTGACCACACCCTTCAAAGGCGGGTGGTGGAAACTTATATTCGTAGGCTATACCAGGTGCCATATTACAAACTTTCACAACTTTCTGCTTGTTATACTTATGAGTGATCATTATGAAATTAACATTCTTTACGTGCCATCAGCCCTATCTTGTGAAGGAGAGTGTCAGGATGCAGTGGCACAGATCTGGTCTTATTGCTTCATGGGAGTTCTTGGAAGAACACATTGAGAGAAAGAATGGCTTTGAAGAACAAACACCAGATAAACCACTAGTACAAAAGCACCGAGAGAAAAAATGGGGAGCTATGGTTATTATTAAATCTCTTCAATTTTTGCCAGCTATCATTAGTGCTGCATTACTGGAGACAACCCATGATCCTCATGAAGCAGTTTTAAATGGATCTGTAGAACCAACTGGCTTTGGTAATATGGTGCACATTGCTTTGGTGGGCATCAACAATCCGATGAGTCTACTCCAGGATAGGTATACTGGTTGTTTTGAGTTTTGCCTGCCACATTTTTCATAATGTAATGCATTATGCATTGGTAGTAATTTGTTATTCATCCTTTAGCAGTACACCTTCCATTTAGGATCTAGTTCCACTTTGAAGAAACTTATTAAATTCTGTCAGGTTTGATTTAAATTCGTGTATAGCATCAATGATCACATGTCCTATTTTGTGAATGAACCAGCTACTAAGTTTCTACAATACATGATGGAAAACTAAAGGAACACACAGACACACACAAACCAGCGAGGAACAATTTCTTCTAGTTATTATCCTAGGGAGTGCACCCTTTGCTGAACCTAGCCCCTTATTGGCATTCCCCCTTGACTCTTTGCAGTGGTGATGAGGACCAGGCTCAGGAGAGAATTAAGAAATTAGCAAAAATACTTAAGGAGCAAGAGGTGAGCTCCAGTTTACACAGTGCAGGTGTTAGTGTTATTAGTTGCATCATCCAGAGAGACGAAGGGCGAGCTCCTATGAGGCACTCCTTTCACTGGTCAGTGGAAAAGCAGTATTATGCAGAAGAGCCTTTGCTGCGTCACCTAGAACCTCCCCTATCCATCTACCTTGAATTGGTTTGTCTGTAGACCCTTTGTTTTTATAAAAAGAAGAACATATCATTTCACATTCTTTGATCTGAATTTTATCATGATCTGTTTTTATCCAGGACAAGCTTAAAGGCTATGAAGATACAAATTATACTCTATCCCATGATCGACAATGGCATTTGTACACTGTTGTAGACAAGCCAGTGCCAATCCGGAGAATGTTCCTTAGAACACTTGTAAGACAGCCAACAATGAATGAAGGGTTTACTGCATATCAAGGGCTGGGAATAGAAACAACTCATACGCAATGGACTGTTTCCTTTACTTCAAGGAGCATTTTGAGGTCCTTGGTGACTGCACTGGAGGAATTGGAGCTTAATGTGCATAATGCTACTGTCAAATATGACCATGCTCATATGTACCTTTGTATCTTACGTGAGCAACAAATAGATGATCTTGTGCCATACCCAAAGTAATTATTGTCTGTACTCGTGTTAAGTCTTATGTTCTGTTTCAATAAGCTAGTAAGTTATGCATGGGTTATGATGTTTGAGATATTGTCACCAGGAAACTTGACATAGATGCTGACCAAGAAGAAGTGGCTGTAGAGGCAATCTTGGAAGGATTGGCTAGGGAAATCCATGCAGCTGTTGGTGTGAGAATGCATAGACTGGGTGCTTGTGAGTGGGAAGTGAAGCTCTGGATGGCGTCATCTGGACAGGCAAATGGTGCTTGGAGGGTTGTCGTCACAAATGTAACTGGTCACACCTGTGCTGTGCATGTAAGTATATTTACCATCTGGAGTGTTCTGAAGAGGTCCTTTCTTTTCAGTACATACATTTTGAAGGAGAAAACCCTTGGTTAAATTCATATTAGGGGTGAGAATTTGTTCATTGAGGTCAGTTATGACTCACAAAAACACAACGAAACTGAATTTGCAAAAACTGAGATTTTCAAATGGGACTTGACTGGGCCAGCTAAAAACTGACTAGTTTCAGGTTGATTTGATTCGGTTATTTTTTAGCTGAAAGCTATTTTTGAAGGATAATTAGGGGTAGGCCTTTTTTTCTGAAATACTCAGTTGGCCCATACCAGGGTCAATAACTGGGGTTTTGGTTGCTGACTCTAAAATTTAAATTTCATAGAACTTCTGGAAAAACTGAACTGAACTGCCATATACTATAAGATTTCAACCAAACTTACCTGAAAATACTTGTGAGGATGGATCATTCTCCAACTAGCTCCTGTAATTCTTTTCAGTCATTTGCATAATTTTCTTTTATCTGAAAAAAATAGCTATCTGGTGATATAACATACAGATATACCGGGAACTCGAGCATACCAGCAAGCAGGAAGTGGTGTACCATTCAATCTCTGTACAAGGTCCTCTGCATCATGTACCAGTAAATGCACATTACCAACCTTTGGGATCACTTGATCGAAAACGTCTGGTGGCAAGGAGAAGCAGCACCACTTACTGCTATGATTTTCCATTGGTGAGTCCTGTATTGTGTGCTTGAAAACAACAAAAGTTATTTTCTTCAATATAAAAAACAGAAACAAGTCAAATTATGTTGCTTATGTATTTCTTTTGCGCTCAGGCTTTTGAGACAGTCTTGGAAAAAATATGGGCATCCCAATTTTCAGGTATGGAAAAACCCAAGGATAAAGTTTTGAAGGTGACCGAGCTCGTATTTGCTGATGAAAAAGGTAGCTGGGGTACACCTCTTGTTTTGTCGGAGCGTCCAGCTGGGCTCAATGATTTTGGCATGGTAGCTTGGTGCATGGAAATGCTAACTCCTGAGTTTCCTTTGGGAAGGACAATTTTGGTTGTAGCAAATGATGTGACCTTCAAATTAGGGTCTTTTGGCCAAAGAGAGGATGCATTCTTTCTTGCAGTGACTGATCTTGCCTGCAATAAGAAAATTCCACTGATTTATTTGGCAGCGAACTCAGGCGCCCGTATTGGGACTGCTGATGAAGTCAAATCTTGCTTTAAAGTTGGTTGGTCAGATGAATTTTCCCCCGATCATGGCTTTCAGTATGTATATTTAAGTCCTGAGGATCATGCTCGGATTGGATCATCAGTGATTGCACATGAGTTGAAGCTGGAGAATGGAGAAACAAGATGGGTGATAGATGTCATTGTTGGGAAGGAGGATGGCCTGGGGGTAGAGAATTTATCTGGAAGTGGCGCCATTGCTAGTGCTTATTCTAGGGCATACAAGGAAACCTTTACCTTGACTTATGTGACTGGCAGAACTGTAGGAATTGGTGCTTATCTCACTCGGCTTGGAATGCGGTGCATACAGAGGCTTGATCAGCCCATTATTTTAACCGGTTTTTCTGCTTTAAACAAACTTCTTGGTCGAGAGGTGTACAGCTCACACATGCAACTGGGTGGACCAAAAATTATGGCAACCAATGGGGTAGTTCATCTAACTGTCTCAGATGATCTTGAAGGGGTATCAGCTATTTTGAAGTGGCTAAGCTGTATTCCTTCTTGTGTGGGTGGTGTGCTTCCCATTTTAAGTCCATCAGATTCTCCAGAAAGACCTGTGGAGTACTTCCCAGAAAATTCATGTGACCCACGGGCTGCTATTTGTGGAATTTTTGATGGCAATGGGAAGTGGCTAGGTGGTATTTTTGACAAGGATAGCTTTGTTGAGACATTGGAAGGATGGGCAAGGACAGTTGTGACTGGACGAGCAAAGCTTGGAGGAATCCCTGTTGGAATAGTAGCTGTTGAGACACAGACAGTTATGCAAGTGATCCCTGCTGACCCAGGACAACTTGATTCCCATGAGAGGGTTGTTCCTCAGGCTGGGCAAGTATGGTTTCCAGATTCTGCAACCAAAACAGCCCAAGCAATATTTGATTTCAATAGAGAAGAGCTACCGCTTTTCATTTTAGCCAACTGGAGAGGTTTTTCTGGTGGGCAGAGAGACCTTTTTGAAGGTATCCTCCAGGCAGGCGCAGCCATAGTTGAGAACCTTAGAACATACAAGCAACCTGTTTTTGTGTACATTCCTATGATGGGCGAGCTTCGTGGCGGGGCATGGGCTGTTCTGGATAGTAAGATCAATTCAGATCACATTGAAATGTATGCAGATCGAACAGCTAAAGGTAATGTCCTTGAGCCAGAAGGAATGATCGAGATCAAATTCAGAACAAAGGATCTGCTTGAGTGCATGGGTAGGCTTGATCAACAACTGATTAATCTGAAGGCAAAACTTCAGGAAGCCAGGAGCAGTTCACCATATGATAGAATGGTCGATTCTCTCCAACAGCAGATACAAACTCGTGAAAAGCAGCTTTTGCCAGTCTACACTCAGATAGCCACCAAATTCGCCGAGCTTCATGATTCTTCTCTAAGAATGGAGGCAAAGGGTGTTATAAGAGAAGTCGTGGACTGGGATAGATCACGCCTTTTTTTCTGCAGAAGGTTATGTAGGAGAATTGCTGAGTGTTCGCTGATCAAGGATGTGATAGAAGCAGCAGGTGAGCGACTGTTACATAAATCTGCAATGGACATGATCAAAACGTGGTTCTTGAATTCGGATATTGCAAGAGGCAGAGAAGATGCTTGGATGGATGATGAAGCATTCTTCGCATGGAAGGATGATTCAGGGAATTATGAAGCAAAGCTACAGGAGTTGCGGGTACAGAAGGTATTGCTTCGGTTAACAAACATCGGTGAGTCTCTGTCAGATTTGAAAGCTCTACCACAAGGTCTTGCTGCCCTTCTAAGCAAGGTAAAATCATCATACGTTCTTTGCTTTGCTTAGTATATTTACTTTTGTGGTCCAGTCCAGAGGTGATGCTTTTTTATATTTAATGCAGGTGGAGCCATCCAGCAGAGAACAATTGGTCGACGAACTTCGTAAGGTGCTTAGTTGATTGGCAAGCCCGTGCTTCACCAGCAAAGATGGCCCCTTTCTTATCTCACAATTTGTTAATTCTCACGCTGCACGATCTACAACTGCGACAAGGAATGCACAAGTAGCTACTGGTGCTGGTGTAATTTTGCCAGCAAGTTGACGATGCCTGTAAATTGGAGCCAGTTAATCAGTTTTGGGAGTAAATTTATAGCTTTCATGCAATTATTGTAAATCTTGCCAGTCTTCAGTCCTCTAGGGAAATAAATTCCTCCATTGAAAGTGAGGTTGGCCAGCAGTACCGGCCATTATCCAATGCGGTGATTCGTTCGTTGAATATCAGTGATTGTTTTTTTTGTAATATGCATTTGATGGTTCCATTTTCATTTAATGAATCAGAGTAATTAATTTCATCCCTGTGTTCTTTTTTTGTCAGCAATTTCAAACACCTGTGCTTTCCATTTACTCTGATATGTTGAGAAATAATCTGCATTCTGAAGTATTTTTTCAGAGATGTCTTCTCCATTTTCTTGCTCTAAAGCCAAAACAACATCCCACCAACCGATAGTCTAAAAATCCATATGCATCTGCTTCTTTATCGAAGACTTGCCTTTGGTATATGATTATTAAATTCCACATTAATTTCAATGCACATTAAATCATGATTCGAGTCGTCAATGATTATTATGAATAAGAAGACAAAAAAAAACAAAACAAAGAACCAACAACCAAAACAAGTAAAAAAAACAAAAAGTAGGCCCAACGGGAAGAGGCGCCCTCTCCTTCACAACGGATCCAGGTTCGAATCCCAGTGGGAGTGGGAGCTGGAGGGGTCCTCCTCTCTTGATTCCTGGGTTCATCCTTGCGTGGTATTCTTGTCACCCCCGTGGTGTCTTACATGCTCATTTGGGCTTGTAGGGTGTTCAACTGAGCTCGGGGAATAGTCGAGGTGCGCGTAAGCTGGCTCGGACACCCCGGTCATAAAAAAAAAACGTTACAGTGACAAATAACTTACTTTACAGGCCATTTGAGTCCTTCATTTAGAATTATAAAATTGTTCTCTCTATAAATTGGAGTGAAAGCATGCATGCTTACTAATTGGATCTCCACCTTCCTATATGAATCACCAACCCTATTGATTTAGGATACAATAGATTCAGAGAACAAAAGAGGAGAAAACCCAGCAAAAAAAGAGACAGGAGCTGAAGAGGAGAATGGAAAGGGAGCAGAAAGATGCAACTCTTTATAATGTCCAAAATCATATATAAATAGTAAAACCTTATAACAATCAACAATTAGACTTACAGTACATTAAGATAAAAGGAATAAAAACAATGATAGAGACTTTTCATTTAAGTTTTTTTTAAGACATGAAAATACCAAAACATCTCTCGAAGCCCTCTTATACTTTCACTATACATGGAAAATGAAAAATCCTGAAACACCCTTGTTCAGCAGCTCAACACTTTTTTTATCTTGAGAGCAAAGAAATATTCTTACTATTGCAAGGCTTGTGAAAAGTCAATAAAACCCCTAGCCAATAGCTCTAAATTTTATAGACTTTGGGGGTAAACAAGTATTTTTATTATGTTGAAAAATTGAAAAAAATGTAAATACCTTCAAACAATGGTTTAATGACTAACTAGGTGAGAGGAAAAGACCAAAAAGCCCTAGATCAAAGGCTTAAATTCTCTCCACTCAAGAGTTGAAATCATTTATGTGTTAAGCTAAAATAAAACTCTTAGAATTTTTTTTAACTTTTCTTTTAATAGAGTAGATAACCTAGCACCCTCATGTCATCAGGTGGGCTAATGATTGAGGTTATAATGGTTGTGATAATAAATAGTAAAGCTTGAGTTTTTATTAGTAGCATTTACACCCATAAAACATCGGTCTTTATTATTGACAAGTACAAGTAAAATTGGTTTGGAAATAAGAAAGGCATTTATGGGTTTGGAGTATTTTTAATGGTGGGTTTTTGGAGGTTTTAAGTTTGAAGAAATAGGTGATGATGGTGTGAATGGACGAGTGGACAAGGCCGTACTGTCTTTTTTTTCCTCTATCTTTTGCCAAATCTTTATCATGAACAATGAACAAAATCCCTTTTCTTTTTAAAAAAATCAATTATAAAATAACATATTAGAGTAACCATTTAACTTCTGTGTTTGACTGACAAATTACTAAATTAACAAGTCAAACCAAGCAAAATTTATTGGCACTAGAAAAAATCACTATTGATTTCGATGGTGATTTGTAAATGCATGGATAAAGAAACATTACATAATAAAACCTTAATTATCTCGTTTAGTATTTTCCATAATCCACCAATTCTGTTCCCCCTTCTGTTGTTGTTACCTTCACTAATTTAATCGCCACAATCAGCATGCCGATTTTATTTTTCCTTACTGTTTTACGCGCATTTGTTGGTTTGAGCATCACAGCCGAGAAGCTTTAGCAGGGAATCATGTCTTTTTACTTTTCTCCAACTTGTAGTGGTGATAATGGAGGAATTGAAGAGCAAAATTATAGAGATTTTTATAGGACAGCGACACCGGAGGGGCGGCGCTCCATGAAAATCAAACTTGGACAGCACCCTTCCTCAAATACAAACCATGTCAACTGATTGTGTAAAGAAAAAAAAAGCATGAAAATTATACTCGGATTCCATGTTCACTGTGTAATGTTGGAGTAGAAGGTAGGAGTCACTGACACTAAACATCACTCAGCAATATTAGCTCCCTCCCATTCTAATGCCGCACCGCAGGCAGTGAAATCTCATTTCTCAGACAGAAAAACCGCATTCTTCCAGCAATTTTGGAGAACATGCTGCCACAGCATTAGCAACCGTGAGGAAGATCTTGTTGGGAGAAACAACAATACAACACTCCCTCTTTGTGTGAATCTATAGGAAACTTCTAAATAAAACAGAATATATGCAGAAATTATATATCCAAGAACCACAAGCACAACACGCAAATTTTTACGTGGAAAACCTTCCCGATATGAGAAGGAAAAACCACGGGACCGTAGCCCACTCAAATACTTCCACTATCATAAATAATGGGTTCACAATAATCTTCCTCAGATTTAACTAAGGGCTACAACATAAATCATCAAGATTAATCTATTCTTGGAATACAACAAGAATTAAAGAGAACAAAGTTGAGAGAAGGCTCACAAACTGACAGCCCCGAGTTTTGTCAAGCAGATCAACTTCCACACCTCCAATCTTCAATCCCACCGTTCAGAATGAAGATAAATATGTCTGGAAGCTGCTGTCCAAATTTCAACCCGATCCAACGGTTAACGAGTTGGAAATCGAAGAAAGAAGACAGAGTGCTCAGCTGCCTCCTTCACCCTTTTTCTCTCGGCTCTCTCTTCTTTTCTCTTCCCTTTTCTTGTCTATTTTTGTTCTCCTTGGCAGCTCAAATTAATTGTGCCCTTCCCTTGTAGTTGGGTACTTTCATGTGGGCTAAACCCACACAAATATTTGGGCCATCCTCCTCCTAAGAGGGAAACCCAAACCCAACAAATCTCCCCCTTCCCGACTAGGTGGAGGGATTCGCCATCTCGGCGATCGAGCAACATGTCTCAAACTTCTCCCTTGTTAGAGCCTTCGTTAGCATATCAGAACCATTATCATCGGTGTGAATTTTCTCAAGAGTTAACAACTTATCATTGAGAATATCTCTTATCCAATGATACCTTACATCGATATGTTTCGATCTTGAATGAAATGAAGAGTTCTTTGCAAGGTGGATAGTACTCTGATTATCACAAAACAACACATATTGTTGTTGTTTGAGACCAAGCTCTTGTAAAAACCTTTTCATCCATAGCAACTCTTTACAAGCTTCCGTTGCTGCAATCAACTCTGCTTCAGTTGTAGAAAGTGCAATGCATTTTTGTAACCTTGACTGCCAAGAAACAGCTCCTCCTGAGAAGGTGATCAAGTAACCCGAAGTAGACTTACGGGTATCCATATCTCCAGCCATATCAGAATCCGTGTAGCCAACCAACATTGGTTTACCACTCCCAAAGCTAAGACACATCTTGGAAGTCCCTCGTAGATATCTCATAATCCACTTCACCGCATTCCAATGTTCTTTTCCTGGATTTGAAAGAAACCGGCTAACAACACCAACTGCATGAGCTATATCTGGCCTCGTACAAACCATTGCATACATCAAGCTTCCTACTGCTGAGGCATATGGAATTCTTTCCATATCTTCCTTCTCTTCATCTGTCGAAGGGCTTTGCTTTGTGCTCAACTTAAAGTGTGTAGCAAGAGGAGAGCTAACCACTTTAGCATTGTTCATGTTGAACCTCTCAAGCACTTTCTCAATGTATTGCTCCTGTGATATAAACAACTTCTTATCTTTTCTGGATCTATGAATACGAACCCCAAGAATCTGCTTTGCTGGCCCCAAGTCTTTCATTGCAAATGACTGACTTAACTGCTTCTTCAACTTGTCAATTCTTGAAGAATCCATGCCAACAATCAACATATCATCAACATAAAGCAATAAAATAATGAAATCACCATCAGAGAATTTTTGCATAAAAACACAATGGTCAGAAGTAGTCTTCTTGTAGCCTTGCTCCTCCATAACAGACTCAAACTTTTTATACCATTGTCTAGGTGCCTGCTTCAAACCATAAAGACTTTTCTTGAGTGACACACATAGTCCTCTTTTCCTTTTACCTTAAAACCCTCTGGCTGCTCCATATAAATCTCTTCCTCCAAATCACCATGAAGGAAGGCAGTTTTCACATCCATTTGTTCAACCTCTAAGTCTAGACTAGCTGCTAAACCAAGAACAACACGGATGGATGACATCTTCACAACCGGAGAGAAAATCTCATCAAAGTCAATGCCTTTTCTCTGCCTGAATCCCTTCACAACCAGTCTAGCTTTATACCGTGGTTGTGAAGTGTATTCTTCCTGCTTCACCTTGTAAATCCACCTGTTTGTCAAGGCTCTCTTACCCTTTGGTAGCTTCACCAAATCAAAGGTGTGATTGTCATGTAATGACTTCATCTCATCTTGCATAGCATCAATCCACTTTGACTTGTGTTCATCTTCCATGGCTTCTGCATAACACTCGGGCTCTCCCCCGTCATTTAATAACACGTACTCATTTACAGAATACCGTGTGGAAGGATGTCGATCTCTGGTAGACCTTCTGGGTGGAACATCTGGTGGTATCTCCGCAGTGCGGCAACTCATCATGAGATTCATCCTGTAAGGGAACATCTGTATCATCTGGAACTTGGAGGTCATTCTGAACATCATGTTCAATTTGTGCTGGCAAATCTATCAAAGAAGGTGAATCCAAGTCAATCAAACAATCATTATATCGAGGCACTACCTTTTACGTCTTCTCAATATCATGTATAGTGTGATCTTCCATAAACACAACATCTCGACTTCTCACAAGTTTCTTCTCAACTGGATCATACAACTCAGTAACCAAACTCATCTAGGCCATAACCTAGGAAGATACACTCGTCGGGTCTTCACATCCGGTTTGATCTCTCATCTTTGGGAATATGCACAAATGCCTTACATCCAAAGACACGTAAATGATCATAAGAAACATCTTTGCCATTCCATACCTCGTCTGGTACATCAAGTCGAAGAGGAACACATGGAGTGAGATTAAGGACATGTACTGCTGTGTTCAAAGCCTCCCCAAAAGGAGTTTGGCAAGCTGTGATTGTGAAAGCAAACATCTTACTCTCTCAACCGGAGTTCTATTCATTCTTTCGACCAAACCATTCAAGCGAGGAGTCTTTGGAGGTGTTCTTTGATGCCGAATACCCTGTTGCCTGCAATACTCATCAAAAGGACCCAAATACTCTCCCCCATTATCTGTTCTGATGCACCTCAACTTCTTCCCAGTTTGTCTCTCAACTGAAGCCAGGAATTGCTTAAACACATCAAATACCTGATCTTTGCTTTTCAAGGTATACACCCATAATTTCCTTGAATGATCATCTATGAAAGTCACAAAGTAAAGGCAACCACCAAGTGTTTTAGTCTTCATAGGACCACATACATCTGAATGTACAAGATCAAGTATATCTGTCTTTCTAGCAGAAGGGAAACTCTTAAAGGAAACCCTGTTTTGCTTACCTGCCAAACAGTGTGTGCATTTTTTCAAAGATGCACTCTTCATTCCTGCTAGCAAATTCTTCTTGGCCAATAATTCCAAGCCTTTCTCACTCACATGAGCAAGTCTCTTATGCCATAGTTCTGTAGAAGACTCATCATCCATTGCATTAATAATGTCTTTGGAGAATTTTGCTTCTAACATATACAAAGTAGAAAGCTTATAAGCTCGAGCAATAACCATAGCACCTCTTGTGAGCTTCCACTGACCATTATGAAAAATGTTGCAATACCCTTCATCATCAAGTTTGCCTACAGATATCAAGTTCAAACGGATGTCAGGAATATGCTTCACATCATGAAGAACTAACTTCATGCCATTACTCATCTCCAAGCACACATCTCCAATGCCGACAATATTGGCCAAGTCATCATTACCCATCTTCACTGTCCCAAAGTCACCGGCTGTATAGGAAGTGAAGAAATCTTGTCGGGATGTAACATGAGTTGAAGCACCACTATCAATCACCCAACTAGTCTCATGGCATGCAAAATTAATGACATCATCATCATAAACAGTGAAGAAATCTCCGGAAGTAGTGGTGGCAACTCTATTACCATTTTTGCCATCTTCATTTTGTATCTCCTTTCCTTTCTCTTTATTCTCTCTCTTCAACTGTCTGCAATATTTCTTGATATGCCCTTTCATGCCACAGTGATGACACTCAACATTGGCAAACCTGTTTGACTTGTTTACTGCTGTTATCTCTATTTTTCGGACCTCTGCTCTTACTCCTCCCCCTTCTTTCTATAACCAACACCTCTGACTGTGAAGAGGATCCCTGTGATTTTCTTCTCATCTCTTCATTCAATATACTACTTTTAGCCAGATCCATATTGATTTCACCATTCGGGGCTGAGTTAAATAATGACATCCTAAAAGTCTCCCAAGAGTCCGACAATGTACCAAGTAAACACAACCCTTGAACCTCTTCATCAAACTTGATACCCATCCCAGCAAGCTGATTAATAATTCCTTGGAAAGTGTTCAAGTGATCCGTTAAGGGAGTTCCATCTTGGTATCTCAAATACATCAATTGCTTCATCAAAAACATTTTACTATGCCCGGTCTTACGAGCATACAACTCCTCAAGTTTTTTCCATAGTGTGCGTGCATGTGTCTCACCCTCAATATGATTCAACACATTATCATCTACCCACTGTCTAAGATATCCACATACTTGTCTATGCATCAAAGTCCATTCTTCACAGATTTATTTTACGGCTTCTCAGACGTAAACACGGGTAAATGGAATTGTTTCACATAAAGCAGGTCTTCCATTTTACCTTTCCATATATTATAATTTGAACCATTCAAACACACCATTCTACTTAGATTAGCCTCCATTATTCAACACAAGATATTTAAGGTGCTCGATCGCACCAAGCTCTGATACCACTTGTTGGGAGAAACAACAATACAACACTCCCTCTTTGTGTGAATCTATAGGAAACTTCTAAATAAAACAGAATATATGCAGAAATTATATATCCAAGAACCACAAGCACAACACGTAAATTTTACGTGGAAAACCTTCCCGATATGAGAAGGAAAAACCACGGGACCGTAGCCCACTCAAATACTTCCACTATCATAAATAATGGGTTCACAATAATCTTCCTCAGATTTAACTAAGGGCTACAACATAAATCATCAAGATTAATCTATTCTTGGAATACAACAAGAATTAAAGAGAACAAAGTTGAGAGAAGGCTCACAAACTGACAGCCCCGAGTTTTGTCAAGCAGATCAACTTCCACACCTCCAATCTTCAATCCCACCGTTCAGAATGAAGATAAATATGTCTGGAAGCTGCTGTCCAAATTTCAACCCGATCCAACGGTTAACGAGTTGGAAATCGAAGGAAGAAGACAGAGTGCTCAGCTGCCTCCTTCACCCTTTTCTCTCGGCTCACTCTTCTTTTCTCTTCCCTTTTCTTGTCTATTTTTGTTCTCCTTGTCAGCTCAAATTAATTGTGCCCTTCCCTTGTAGTTGGGTACTTTCATGTGGGCTAAACCCACACAAATATTTGGGCCATCCTCCT
>CM063592.1:13153443-13169855 GCA_032356905.1 Salix exigua
TTTAAAAATAATGTTACCCCAGCCCCTCTAAAGTCTAAACAAAGAAGAAAACATCAACAGTCAAGTTGGGGGGGGGGGTTAAAAGTTGGGATGGCGAGTTGCGGTGCAGCTGGTGGTGGTGGTGGAAAAATGTTACGCTCACCTCCGATCCAAAACTCCCTTTCAAAGTGTGCGTTAATTCCCTTCAATATCTTTAATTTTATTTTTTTTCCTTTTTGATTCGCTGTTGAATTCTTAATTGTGGTTTATCTTTTAATTCAATGTGTCAATTTTTGAGATTCCAGATTTTGCGTACCGGAAGCAGCCCCGTTCACGGCCGTTTTGAAATTCGCTGCCGAGGAATTCAAAGTTCCTCCCCAAACCATCGCTATCATCACCAACGGTACTTCTCTTCTTTTGTTTTTCTTCTTTTTAGGAAAAGAGTGAAAGGCCAGATTAAACAGTGGGAAAGTTGTTTCTTGAGTTTGCATTGACCTTAGACCTTGAGTGATTAGTTTTTGTGACATAATAGTTGTTCTGCTGGAGTCTTTTTTTTCTGGGACATTTTTCCTACAATTGGATTTGGCATTGCACAATGGAGTGAATTCCTTTTAATTAGTTTTAATTCCTGATTTTTTCAAATGGAAAACTTGGTTTTTATCTTAGTTTACAAAGCTCCATTAACAGTTTTCATCTTGATGAGCTCTTTTCCTATATCCGATATTTGTATACTGTTGCTACACTTCAGCAACGGACCTACTTGGTCCTTTGAAGAGGAACGTATAATAAAAGTTATCTACATTTTAAGCTACTTAGCCCCGATGATTGCCTCCTCGTCTCATTTTATTTGTCACCTGTACCCTCTTTAATACTGAAATTTGGAGCTGGTAAACAGCTAGCATGAGCTATTTCTGGACTCTTAAAGGCACTGTTTGGCTCTTCCATTCAAAACTGATCTTTGTTTCGTAAAATAGAAGGCTGTTTTGTGGGACTAGAACACTCATCTTACTTACCATATTTCATCTGCTTTATGAATCTTGTACCAGAAAGTGCACTCTATTTTTGGAACAGAAATGAAGTTGAATTCAGGCTAACATTTTCTGAAAATACATATGAAAGACATGGGAACCAAAAATAGAGGGTTTCAGTTGGGTTAAAATATTTTGGTTCGACACTCGTATGGTTTTGATGAAAAACTCTGGAATTCCATGCAACTATGAAATCTTTAAACCTATGTTGTTTTTCTTCTATTCAGTCAAAGGCTGCTCCCTTGATGCTTATGTGCTCAACTGAGATGCTTTAACCAGTGTCTCATTATAGATCAGATGTTTTTGAATATCGATTTTGAGCTTGGAAATAATTTTCTTGAACTTTTTGTTCACAAACAACTCCCTTAAGAAATTGTCTTGTTTACATGGTTGAAAAGTCAAACTTTTTTGCATTGTTCTTAGACCTTGAGGACTATCCTAAGTGATGCAATAGTTCTGCTGGAATTCTATTTTTGTCTGTATTTGTCTTGGACTTTGATCTGGCATAATGCAATGAAGTAAAACTATGATTAACTGTCTGCATTTCTCTCTTACATACGTAAGACCAGAAAAGTGTTTTTTTATCGTGATGGTCCTTGATGATTTTCAACTAAGTTAGAGGAAAGCAAACTCTTGAGATTTCCTTAACAAAGTGCTTCTGATTTACGGTTGCCTTGTCACTGGGATTTGGGATTAGATACTTGAAATTGAATTGGCATTATGAAGAGATTAGACAAGTCAAATTGACAGGATGGAGAATCCAATGTTGGTTCTGTAAATGAATTGGCTGCATTGATCTTTATTATTTATGTCAACATACAATCTAAGCCATCACTTGTCTCCTTCACATTTTTCGCTGTTTCTGACATCAAACCTTTTGTATTGACTCCCCTGTCCAGATGGAGTGGGAATCAATCCTCAACAAAGTGCAGGTATGCCTTGCTCTCTTTTATACCTTTATTCGTGTTTTCAGTTAATTTGCTGTTTTCTTTCTATGGTGTCTCTCCATGGACAGTGATTGATCATAATATTTGCAAGTTGCATGTCCCATCTCCACATTCTAGTTTTGCCATTTTTAGCATCCCATGGCATCAAGGAAATGTCTGCCAGTAACCCCTAGGATTATGAGTAAGACACAAATCATTTATTGTTCATGCCTTGTCTGTCATCAACAGATAGCATAGTACCTTTTCTTATCACCCCAATAGCAAGATATCAGATTTCTATTAAGTTATTATCACTTAAGCTTGAGAGGTGCATTGACAGTACATTGTGTGCTTTTGTAATTGCAGTGAGTTACTTCTCAATTTGTTTCAGGAAAAAACACTAAATCATAACACTTTGACCGTAGGCCTTGCCCAGATGTTAGCTCCGTATGTTAGGAAGTATCTTTTCATGATGATATATAATTTTAGTTATGATTCGTGCGCTACACTGTTGTTTTAAGGATCTTGATTTTTATTTCACGCGATTTTGACTGACTAGGCAATGTCTTTCTTAAACATGGTTCTGAACTGCGCTTGATCCCCCGTGACAGAGTTGGAGCTTTTGAATGTTGAGAACAGGATCATCATCAGGCATAAAAACTGGTTTATCTTTTTGCTTAATCTGTATCTTGTTTTTTCTGTGTCATTCTACAAGTTACAGTCGCTTCGGCGCATTGTATTAGTGTAACTGATATGATAATCGATATTCGATATGAATTGGCGCATTGTATTAGTGTAACTGATATGATAATCGATATTAGATATGAATTGAGATGAAAGGTCGCATTGCCCATTTTCCTAGTCCTTTCTCTTCCATTTTTCCCACCCTCAATAGGTCAAAGGCGTGGTTGGTTCTAATCAGGGGCACTACAGATGCAGTGGTTTCAGTACTTTTTTACCTTGACTTGCTTGATGGATCTAGGTTAGAGACTAAAACCAAGGCCCATTGTGGAAGTTCATGGGCCTCATTGATGGGTTACCCTCGCTGCTATGACATGAAAGGGTTGCTCCCGGATGACTTCATTTTCTATTTCAGCACCATCCTCGGTCCGAACACCAATCATTTGTCGAGAATGTTCAGTACCCAAGACCTTTTGCAAAGGTGGAGTACTGAAACTGGCTTTCTTGCTCTTTTCTGACCGAAGTGCGCATGCCCTCTACCCACGTGGAAGATGGTGTGAGCTTGCAGACCAAACTGTACAGGAGAATGTGTTGCAAGTCCACTCCCAAATAAGGTCATGTTCCTATTCAAGCACCCCGGTAGTATGTGTGCGTTTGTGTGCTTGTGTGTATATTTGATTTAACTTTTTTTTATTTTATTTTGAGTCGGTTTGCCATCTAAACCTTCAGTTATTATTATATCAGTGACTATAGGACTTAAACCTGAGACAATAGAGGGAGTAAACTTTTTAGTTCTAAAATCTTACAACTTGGAAATGTTGATTTAACAAGTTCTTTGCTTTTAGCAAGTCGATAGAAGAGGAGAAAGGGTAGAGGGGTACGGGGTACCCTAAAAGAGTTGAAGCCCATATCAATGATTTGTATGATCGTGGTTGTTTTTTAAAATGTTATTTTGTTCAAAAATAAATTAAAATAATATTTTTTTATTTTTTTAAAATTATTTTTGATATTATTAGTATATGAAAATAATTTAAAAACACTAAATAAATTTAATCTAAAATAAGTTTGGTACGGACCAAACTATACAGGAGAATGTGTTGCAAGTCCGATCCTAGATGAGGTCATGTTCCTTTTCAAGCACCCTATAGGAGAATGTGTTGCAAGTCCGATCCTAGATGAGGTCATGTTCCTTTTCAAGCACCCTTTAGGATGTGTACATTTGTTTTTTTATTAATATAGATATCCGTGTTAGTTTTTATGCATGTACTAATTCTATAAAACCTGAAGTTAAAGTTCATGTAAACTTTTAGTGGTCATTATATTAGTAACCACCAAACTCGAATCTAAGAATGCATGTACTAATTCTATAAAACCTAAAGTTAAAGTTCATGTAAATTTTTAGTGGTTATTATATTAGTAACCACAGAACTCGAATCTAAGACCATAAAAACACTTTTTTTTTTAATTTCATCTCAAACTCTTATAACTAACTAGTGCACATACTAAATGATTGATTTAACATGTTATTTGCATTTTAGCAAGTCGGTAGAAGAGGAGAAAGTCCAGAGGGGTACGGGTACCCTAAAGAGTTGAGGCCCACAACGATGATATCGTCCTAGCAGTGGTCAGTTTAGTTAATGGGGAGGTTGAGAGAGTGAGGACAAGTGCATTCAGAGTCGCATTCAATTTTTTGGATCCTGAAAATCGAACATTGAATCGGACCACTCACCCCACCACGTTCACTATCGTATTCATGCCTCCTAGTAGGGCCAGCAACGCGAAGCCGTCCCGACAGTATTTCCAGATACTTTCGTCTCGGTGGCAGCTGTTTTTTCACATCTGCGAGTTGCCTTTTGGAGGCCCAGGTGATACTTCAGAGCAGTAGCAGCCAATAGTACGTTGGCTCATGTTGTGGAGAAATACCATACAGATTTCAAAAATTTGGAGAAGGGAGGTGTCGGTTTGTGATTGATTGCCAGGCTCGTAAATCTGGAACATGGATCACGGCTATGCTCGTGAATCTCCCCTCTTCCTTTTCTAATAAAAAGGAGTTTGGAAGGCTGGAGTAGAATTTTAAAGTTCAATTTTTGGGTAGTAGACTGGGGTGAGTAAAAAAAATTAAAAAAATGATTAAACTGAGAAAACTAAAAAAAGATTGAATATTTTTAAAAATTTCTGGTTCAGTTTTTTTTTTTTTATAACCGGGGTGTTCTAGCCAGCTTATGCGTACCATAACTAATCCTCGGGCTCAGTGAACATCCTGCAAACCCAGTGAACATGTAAGGCACCGCGGGGATGACAGGTGTCTATGGTAGGACTTGAACCCTGGTGCAGAGAAAAAAAACAAATTTCTTCAACCGCTAGGCTAAGACCCCACTTGCGGTTCAGTTTTCTTTTTAAGATTAAAATTGTAAACTAAAACTGAATTGGTTCAAATTATATATATATATATATATATATATATATATATTCTTCCGGTTCGATTCAATGTTTTTGATCTAATTTTGTTTGGGTAAAATAGGAGAATGGAAAGATTTGATCAAAGTAAAGTAAGAAAAAGGCTGAATTTTTTTATTTTCTTACATAAAAAACCAGATTGAAATCGGTCAGTTTATATCAATTTCAATTCAGTTTCGAGTTTTTGTTTTAAAAATTTTAATTTAATTATTTCTATAAATAAAAATGAAATCAAGCCGAAAATTATCATAGAAAAGTAATGGATCAAGTGATCCTATCATTCCATCGATTTAATAGGTAAAAAAACAAATGGGTATGTTCCCATTGGAGCGAGGATACGCATAATAGAAGACAAAAAAGAAAAGAACAAAAGACCTCTAGCTTCTTGTGAACAATTTTCTTTGTATTTGGCTCCTTTCAAAATCATCCTCCCTTTTTGCACGTACCATTTAAAATCTTTAGGTGATGTTTATATTTTTGAAAAAAATAAAATTTTTATTTTATTTTAAATTAAATTTTTTAGTGTTTTAGATTATTTTTATATATTGATATAAAAAATATAAAGAAAAATATTATTTTAATATATTTATGAAAAAAAAATATTTTAAAAAACAACATCAACTCTAGCAAAAATACTTCTTTAATCTTTGCCCCTACCATAATAATAAAAAAAATAAAAAATAAATCATCTTCTTATTGGGGCTGCACTACTGTTTTGCCAACTTCTTATAAAAAAAATGTTTTTAATTAAATTGTTTTATCATATTACTATAAAAATAAAAATAAAAATTATAAAATAAAGCATACATCACTGTCATGATCACTAAGTTAATATTAAAAATCTAAACCAAACTCTTCATCCTGAAAACCTTGCAATTCCCTTGCATTATTATCAATAGCTGTTCAGGTTTTATTTCCCTCTTCTTCTTTTCTCCTTCCCCGCTGGCTGAGTAGCACGCACGAAATGACAGCTTAACAAATAAGCTGCGAGCGAGTTCATCGAGATAAAAGAAAAGGTGGACCAATTTGGCAAAAGCAACCGTTCCAATTTCTTTTAGCCCAACTTGCAGCCTGGGATCCCGCAAAAGTTGATAAAGCGCATGTCTCGGAGAGATTTTAGTGGTTGTTTTGCAGGTGTGGTTGAGTTTCTGTCTAAAATTATTTTTTTATTTAAAAATAATTTGAAATAATTTTTTTAATATTATTATATAAAAATAATTTAAAAATATTAATTTAAAATAAAAATAAAAATATATTGCCTTTAGACTCTTTTGTAATTCACCCCCCTGCGTGATCTAGTCACCCATTCGGCTACTTCACCATTCTAATTTCTATCCTTCGTTTTATTTAACATGATTTTCTTCGTTGCCATAAATAAATGATAAAATACTAAAGTAGAACATAGACCCTCTTTGCAGTTTCAACTATGCCTCGTGGAGAGTTACATTCAAGCACGATACACACTCATTCATGTACAAGGATTCATGTAGTGTATAATTCATTAATCTATTACTTCTAATGATCTATTTTATTCCTCTCAGCAAAGTTGGCTAATAACTCATACCTAAGTCTTGGATGAGCCAACAAAATTGATATTAAAGTTGTCAATGCCGTTCTAATTTCTCTATAGAAACATAACGATCCGGTTTCGGAGTGTTTCAGCATGTCGTTTCGAAGTTATATTGTTCATATCTAATTTATTATATATATATAATTAAATTATTAATTTAACAAGTACAGGCAATAACCAATACACAAGTGACATGTGGGTGACAATTACTAGGTTTGCAATTTTTATTACTATAAAAATTAAAAAATAGCGAAAATATTAGCTCATATTCTTTTGTCAAGGCATTCCAGTACATGGTTGTGATCAAAACAAAGATCATTAGTTATTGATCCTCGGTGTGACCATTGAAAGCTAGATCCATGTTTCTAATCCATCAAATCAAAACATAAAAGATCTCTCCCGTGTTCTCCACTGCCATTGTACCGGACGATATTCTCTGGTCCCCTGTCGTGCTTCCCATCACTTTTTGATTTTCTTATATAGTATTGTTGATATTGTTTTTATTAGAAATATATTAAATTGTATATTTTTTTTATTTTTTAAAATTATTATATTGAAAATATATAAAAAATAAAAAAAATCATATTTTTTTTTAAACTAAATGTAAAACATCAATTTTGAAGTCTTTTGTCACCGCGGTCAAAAAACTGGTTTCATATTTTTTTTTATTTTAAATAAATATATTTTGTGTTTTTGGATATTTTAATAATATATTAATATTAAAAATAATTTTTAAAAAATAAAAAATATATATTATTTTAATACACTTATTTTAAAAAACTATGCTAACTAATCTCCTCTTTATATCAGGGGCCTGGCATGTGGTTTGCAGGGGCTGCTTTATTTCGACCTCATCTCTATGTTCACACAACTATTGTTTGCTAGATATTGCGATGATTTTTTATTTTTATTTTTATTTTTATTTTTAGAAATAGGCATGTGCGAGACAGTCATGCGGCCGCATGCATTTAATGGAGACTTTTCCTCTCGTTCACTACTTTATTGTGTGGTCACTATGGTCGTACGTTTTGTGGTGATGTGGTTGACTTTCCTTGACGTGTGGGCAAGACTATAGCACCATGTGAACCTTACTAACTGGTATGAGGAATTTCAAGACTAAGTAATTAATAATTAGTAATTACCTTGTTTTGAATTCTTATCGTTTTCACTATATAATACCGCTTATTTTTCCTTTTTTGTATTTAAAAAAAACTGATTTTCTTTCAAATTAATATTTTTTTTCTTAGTATTTTCACGTTGTTATGATATGTTGATATCAAAAATAAATTTTAAAAAATAAAAATATATATGATTTCAATGTATTTCTAAGCAAATATCTTTTTCTAAAAAAAAAATTCGCTACTACAATATCAAACTAGCTCAAACTATGCTTAACCTAGTTTCCAAATTAAATCTAATGGAGTTATCTTGACATGGCTAGGTCCAAGGGTGGAAACCCATATGACATCTTTCTTTGTTAAGTTGAGATGACAACATGTTGATTTGACTTTTATTTTGTAACTTTACCTACTAAGTTCACAATCAATAACATAAACTCCATTAAGTTTAATAGCATTATTTATGATAAATATTTTTCATTTAAGAGATCGTGATAATCTCATATGAAATCAATCAAAACAAATCATAAAGATAAATTCTCAATAACCATAGGTTAACAAAGTAAACATGAGACCCGGGTTACATACTCCACTAAATTTAATAACTCTATTTTTTCTTAAATTATTTTTTTAAGAGAAAGAGGCTGATTTTTTTTAATTCAATCCAACATTGATTTTTTTTTTGTTTTGACAACGTAAGACCCCCATATCAAACAAAATATATCGGATTAAAATTCTAAGTTTTAATTAAAAAAATAACAAAATGTGAGAATTAAATTGAACTAAAAAATTATGTGACTTAGAAAAAAAAAGAAAAAACAAGCAAATAGTGAGTCTATCATAATTACAGCAGTAAAAAAATATAGGACAATTAGTTTTTTTTCTTGTAATAAATTTGAAGCTTGCCCATTCTCTTATCTCAATTTTTTTGTAGAAAAATAATAATTTGATGCTCACATTCCCGAAGAAATAATTGCAGGAAGGAAAATACTTTCCGAAAGGCATGGTAATGTATGCCTAAAAAACACGGCATACAAGACATCACTAGTAACCCACACACCACCTCCACCCATCACTTTTACCTCCACCATGTTTACTTCCTTCACGAAAATATTTTTTTTTGCCACAAGCTATACCACCGCCCGCCACCACTACAAGGTGTTCCATGCAGGGTTGTCAATACTATTTTTTTTCTGGTCGGAACGTTCCATGCCATTAAAAAACCAAGATAATACAGTGTTTTTTCATCTCGGTTTTAATTTCGGCCCATTCCGGAAATACCGGCTACATACCAGCCGGAAAAGTCTCGGTACCGTTCCGGGTGTGTTGTTTCAACCTTAAAATCCTTCTTATTTTGATTAACTTGTGGTTGTGTTTCTAATTTTTAGATTATATTTGTTTGAGTTTGTGTTTGTATTGTATAATTTTAAGTTAATTTATCTTAAATTTTAATTATACTTGTTAAATTAATATTTTAATTTTTTCATATATATATAATTATGAACAGTACAACCCCCGAAAAGACACGTCGAAACATTCCATACTAATAAAAAACCGGAACAACAACCAGAATGGTATTGACAACCTTGGTTTCATGTGCTGGATACGGTCGAGAGAAAGGAAAAGGATGAAGATTTTCAGTTCTCTTCCATTGGGTTTACAAAGTTTAATAACAAAGTTTCACCATCCAAATTGGATCCATAAAAAGTTCACTGACACTTATTTTAATTGTTTTTTCTTCTAAGAGTATTTTGATTGTTTTACTAGGAAATTAAAATAAAAAATATTTATTATCAATTAATTTATTAATAACCAAAGAACATCATGTAAAGACCTTAATATTCTCGATAGCTAGTGTTAATGTTTTTGGTGTGATGAACAAAACCATAAAAGCACTATTATAGTTAATAGTGTAAGGAATAACAGCTCAGCCTGCACATAACAAACTCACACGCTGCACTCTCTCCATCTGTACCTCAATCGTCCTTCAGTCTATTACAACAAACAGAGGAATATTGTTTCTCCATTTTGTTAGAATATTGTTTCAGGATATTCCATTGTAATACTCTCTCTGTAACCTCTATATATACATACTGCAATATACTGTGAAAAATACTTTTGATTAATTCCTTTATGGTTTCAGAGCCTTAAAGCTCCAAAGAGCATTCAAATCCTGTTTCCATGGCAGAAAACACTCAAGCAAACTCAGTTTTCATTATGTCCAATCCTGCTATTACAACACCAAATTCATTAATAACAATCAATGTCGCAACACAGCTGCCTCTCAAACTCACGCCAACAAACTACCTGACTTGGCTTGCCCAATTCAATGCTCTCCTTCTTGGCTATGACCTCATGCAATATGTTGATGGCACTTACCCAGAACCAACCATAACATTAAATGACCTTGTCAACCCAACTCACACATTCTGACTTTGATAAGATCAGCTTCTGCTGCACTCAGTCATTGCCTCAGTCTTAGAACAAATTATGTCATTCATTGCCTCTACAACAACCTCATGCATGGCATGGGAGAAGCTCAAAACTCTCTACGCAAATCGGTCAAGATCCAGAGTCATGAGCCTTAAAGTACAACTCACAACCACCACTCGTGGGTCCAATTCTGTGCGTGAGTTTCTAAACACCATGAGAAGTACCTTTGATGAACTTTCAATAATTGGTGAGCCCCTTAGTGATATTGAATTGGTTGTTCACATCCTCAATGCCCTTGGTTCTTCATTCAAAGAAATTATTGCAGCAATTCAGGCTCGGGACAATCCCATAAGCTTTAAAGACTTGCATGATATACTTATTGAGTATGAAAACTTCCTCAACCATGAGGAGAGGCATGCCGTGTCTCCCCCAATCACAACTCATGTCTCTCATCGCACTGGCACTATCACACTAAGTAGTATAATCATAACAGACCATTTACACATAATTGCGGTCACTAGTCTTTCTCTAGCTTCCATAATGGTTACCAAGGATCCAATCAGCTCCACAGAATATGACCAGGCATGGGATACAAGGGCTTTTGTTAGCTGTGTAATCAACAGGGTCATATTGTAAAATGTTGCCCCCAGGTTTGTCCTGACTTCTCCTTAACTCCCACTACCACGTACACTGTCAATGCTCCCTCATAGCCTAAAAAATTAGCTAGTGGATTCTGCTACCTCACACCATGTAATAGATGAACTCACCAATATCTCCCTCACCTCACCATATGAAGGTACAGATTCTATAGGTTTGAACATTACTCACACCTATAATACCACTCTTTTACTCCTTCCACCAACTTCACTTTATCCAATGTTTTGTGTTCCCTTTATCAAGAAAAACCTGTTTTCAGTCTCCAAATTTTGTAAAACTAACAATACATCTACTGAATTTTTTCTTACCTTTTTTTTGGTGAAGGATCTTCGCACGGGGGTGCCTCTAGTTCGCAGACGGAATAAACATGATTTGTATGGATGGCCTTCATCCTTGTCTCTTTCAATCTCTTTTCATGCCCTAGTTGGTGTTAAAATTCCACTGACAAATTGGCACAGAAGACTTGGTCATCCCTCCTCACGAATTCTCCAACATTTAGTTGCTTGTCATGCTCGTCCCTCCACTGTGATTCCTAATGACACTAACTGTGATTCCTGTCTTTGTAATAAAAGTTAGCAAATCCCTTTTCATGTATCTTCTCTAAAGAGTCGTGGTCCTCTAGATTTACTTTACACTGATGTATGGGGACCTGCTCCCATAACATCATCCAAAGGATTTCGTTTTTATATCATCTTTGTTGATCATTACACTAAATACAATTGGTTTTATCCTATGTGCTATAAATCTAATGTTCTTGCGATCTTTCCTAAATTCAAAGTAACAATTGAAAACTACTTCAAAAAAACAATATTATCCCTTTACTCAGACAATGATGGAGAGTATATTGCCCTAAAAAATTATCTTGCCACTCATGGCATATCTCACCTCACTACTCCCCCTCATACTCCTCAACATAATGACATAGCTGAGCACCGTCATAGGCACATAACAAACACTGCCCTCATTATGCTTCACCAAGCTTCTCTCCCTCTCACATTCTGGCCTTATGCCTTTCAAACGGTACATACCTCATTAATCGCCTCCCCACTCTCATTCTCGAACTCAAATTCTCTTTTGAGACCCTCTTTGGTGACATCCCGAATTATCTTAAACTTCGTGTCTTTGGGTGCTTATGCTACCCATGGCTTCAACCATATGTCAAACACAAACTCGAGTCTCATTCATGTCCTTGTGTTTTCCTAGGCTACTCCCTTACTCAAAGTGCTTATTATTGTTTTGATGTTCATACTCATCTTTTATTTGTTTCTCGTCATGTTCACTTTGTTGAAACTGAATTTCAATATTCTTCTCACTTTCCTCCTGACCTGTCATTATCACATTATCTCCCAAATTTTCCACCCTTATCTATCATACAGTCATCATCCCCAGTATCCTCCTCTCCAACATCCTTCACTTCTCCTTTGTCAGTCATAACAGCTCTGCTGCCTACTATTCCTTCACCAAACCCACCATAAGCTATCATACACATATACAGCCCACCACCTCCATGCAACGATGCTTCCACTGATCTTAGTCCACCACCATTGCCCCCAACACCCTCAGCTCTCACCTCCACCTGTCTCCACTCACCCTATGATCACCTATGCCAAAAATAACATTTTCAAACCTCGTCAGCTGCATGTTACTACTAAGCACCCTCTTTTTGTTATTATGGCACCTTCTTGTGTCTCACAGACACTTAAGCAGTCTGAATGGTGAGCTGCCATGTCCAATGAATTCAATACCTTAACCTGTAATGGCATTTGGACCTTGATTCCTCCTTCCCAGCATCAAAACTTGGTGGGTTGAAAATGGGTATTTCAAATAAAAAGACACCCTGATGACTCTATTGACAGGTACAAGGCTTGTCTCGTGGCCAAAGGCTTCCACCAACGCCCCGACTTTGACTACACCGAGACCTTCAGCCTCGTAATCAAGCCAACCACCATTTGCATTGTCCTCTTCTTAGCTCTATGGCACAACTGGCCTATCCAACAACTTGATGTGAATAACACATTTCTTCAAGGCTCCTTGGCTAAAGATGTCTATATGGCTCAACCTCCATGCTTCATTGATGAGCACCTACCTCACCATGTTTGTCATCTTCGCAAGGCCATCTATGGCCTTAAATAGGCTCCACGAGCTTGGTATACTGAGTTGGCTATGTTCCTTATCTCTTAAAAGTTTGTAAACTCCAAGGTTGACACGTCTCGCTTCATCTATCACTCTAGTGGCATCACTGGTTATTTCTTGGTCTATGTGGATGACCTTCTTCTTACTGGCAATAACAGTTGTTTCTTATCTTCATTCACAACTGCCCTGTCATCTCGATTCCCTGTTAAAAACTTAGGTACTCTCCACTACTTTCTTGGGATTGAAGTTCTCTCTAACTCAACCATTATTTTCTTGTCTCAACAAAAATATATCCATGATCTATTGATTCTCACCAATATGACAGAAGCTAAGTTAGTAGCTACGCTTCTTTCCACCACCACCAGCCTTACTCTTTATGATGGGTCTGCATCAATGGATGTTAGTCAATTCAGAAGTGTTGTTCCCTCACCCGCCCAGATATTGCATTTACAGTGAATAAGCTCTCTCAATTTATGAACAAACCTTCCCACCTTCACTGGCATAGTGCTCCACGTCCCCAAGACAATGTGGGTGCCACCTACCTCTGTGCAAATCCAGTTTTTCATTCTCGCATGAGGCATATTACTATTGACTTCCACTTTGTAAGAGATTATATCAACAAAGGACTGCTTAAAGTTTCTCATGTTTCAACGACTGATCAACTGACATACTCTCTCACAAAACCTCTCTCACGGCAGCGATTTGAGCTCCTTCGTACCAAGATTGGTGTCTCTAATGGAACCACCATCTTGCGGGGTGTGTGTAAGGAATAACAACTCAGCCTGCACATAACAAACTCACACGCTGCACTCTCTCCATCTGTACCTCAATCATCTTCAGTCTGTTATAACAAATAGATGAATATTATTTCTCCATTATGTTAGAATATTGTTTTAGGATATTCCATCGTAATACTCTCTTCGTAACCTCTATATATACACACTGCAATATACTATGAAAAATACTTTTGATCAATTCCTTTAAATAGTGTTTGCATTCATTTGCTATGAAAATCCCTTCCCAGTTATTAATTTTTAATTATAATGTAATATATAAATGTTTGGATTCTTTGTTCAACGATGTTTTCAAGAATTCAAGACAATTTTCTTTTTATAACATGGAGTTGGTTGCTTCTTTCTCTTGTCAAGGTTGCAACATAGTGTTTGCTTAGGAGTATGGTTGATGTTATTTTATAAAATATTTTTTATTTATAAATGTATAAAATGATATATATTTTTTATTTTTTAAAAAATAATTTTGACACCAGCACATGAAAATGATCTAAAAACATAATTTATTTAAATTTAAAATAAAAAATTCATTTTTTTTTTCAAAAATACTTTAAAAATATATTGACAAATAAAGGTCTTATTAAATGTAATGAAACTTTAACCTTGAGTTTCAACAAATTTAAATGTCTTTCACATGACACCATGTTTATATATATATATATATATATATATATATATATATATATATATATAAACTCTCATTTTCTTTTTTTCTTGCGCGGGAAATCACACTCCATTTATATATATATATATATATATATATATATATATAAACTCTCCTTTTCTTTTTTTCTTGCGCGGGAAATCAAATCACACTCCATTTATACACCAGTTATAATATACTAGCAACATAGCCCGCGCGGTGCCGCGGGCATTTATGTGTATATAATACTATATAATTAGATTGATAATGATAATAAATAATAACAAAGGACTGTAATAAAATCTATTCTCTCTCGGTTTATATAAACATGGCTCTACGTAAAACCCCTACCTCTAGTTAACAAACAAAGATTGGAATTACATGAATAAGCAAATTGCAGACTCGTTGCCTAATATTTGCTGCAATCATCAACCACTTATGTTGGCATATAAATGTTTTAGCCTATCCGCCTCTCTGTTTGATGATGATCATGTAAATGGCGGGGGAAGTTATCATCAATGAACTCTTTCAAAGAGAGGGGGAAAGTATGGGGTCAGTTGCTTGTATTTGTTTTCCTATCCAGGTGATTAGAGATTAAAAACTAAGTTGGATGAACCTTTCATGGCCTGATGGTTCTTATTCCAGGGATGTCATGAGCTCTGCAAAAAAGACCATGGTAGCAATTGTGATTTACCCAACTATCCTGGAGTTTGCAAAAAGAAAACTTACCACGCTCTCTGAATTATGTTGGCACCTACCAGCACAGAAATCAAAAACACTTGTATAACTCACTACTAAAAAAGAAATGTAAGCACCACCTATTGTCAAATGATATTCGCATAAAATTTGAAATTTCATGAGGGAATATTCAGTTTCTTGTATTACATAAAACCTAACAAATTGCAGGTATGAACAACAAAAATATATGTAAGCCGAAATTTTAGCAGGCATGAACAGCAAAGCAAAGAAGTCCTTTTCCACTCTAACCGAAATTTTAATCCTCTCCCGAACACTTCTATCCTCTTATTTTTCCAACCCGGACCGAAACCCTCTATTCAGAAGCAAGAACACAACATCAAGTTTATGCATGCTTTTTCCTAAAGCTGACTCTTTGAAGAGCTCAAATAATCCCCACCATTTATAGGCATCAATTAAGGAATTAAGGAAGAACCATTGAGCCGAAACCATACCCAAAGCAAACCGAGACATAATCGACAGAAAATTGGAAACCCAATCCCACCATAAGCCAATTAAACCAATAACCCACTCCCCAACACATACAAATCAAAAAACCCAAGCCACCCGAACCCAACCCAACAAAATGCCCAGCATCCACCATACAAAACCAAAAAAATTCGAACAAATATCAACCCAACAAACCCAACCAATCAACACCCACCCCAGATAAAGCATGAATCTCGAGAGAAGATGTAAAAACCAATCAGAAAAACTGAACCCATTAATCCATTCAGAGCACACACAACAAACCCCAAATTGACGCAAGAAAGTGGCGGAAAACATACCTCAAAGAACCACCAAGCAAACCAACGAACCGAGACAACGGGACAACTGAACGCCGACTCAGATCGACCCGAAATGAGGCCATGAACCCGCACACACGCCCGCCAAAGAAGAAATAAAGAAGCCAAAAGGCATTAAGCAAAGAACAGTCACGCAAATGAAGAAACAATGAAGAAATAAACAAAGCCAAAAGGCTAATAAGCCCCCCAGGAAGAAACCAATAAAGCCGGATTCATTAAGGGCAGAACAGTCACGCCACTGCCACAATCCACAGTAAATTCACTCTAAATATACAGTGTCAGCTACAGCAAAAACCCCACGGCATTTAGATATTAGGCAATAATCTTATACAGTTGCATACATCATTACCCTCCTCTTTACAAACTTACCTTTATTGGCTCCAAGCCACCAAGATGTGCACAATGTATGTAACCGTGGAAACAAAAGTTTGGGCATCCGAGTTTGCAAATATGTG
>CM063592.1:13170355-13187905 GCA_032356905.1 Salix exigua
AATGTCACCTAGGATTACGTTACGGCTTGCATCTATTTTGAATAATTTTATAAATTTTAGAATTAGTAATTATATAAATTTTCAGTAATTAATATATTAACAATCATATAATTTAAATAAAAAATTACGATTATAAGAAAAATAAATTTGAATTATCAAATTTGGATCACTTGTCACCTCCTTGATGATTCATGAAAGAGGACCTTATTAATTAGAGGAGAGGGGTCACGAATTTATTTAGAATTCATGCTCCCACATGCATCGTGAGACCAGCAGTGTGTATGAGCTGTGCCTAAGACCTTGCCAGAGGAAGGAAGAAAAGTAATTTAGAGCAATTAAATACAGTTTTTATTATAGAAATGAAAAATGGTAGCGACCTCGCGCATGCATCATGTACGTGTCAGGGTTTATACGGGCAAAATACTGTACATGGAAGAGAGGAACGCAAATTGGGCAGGTTATAAGATGGAATTGATGATGATTCATGCACTTGTTTAGCTCTACGATCCTTTTCAAATGGGTCCTCGCTTGCTAATTTAATTTAATTCGGAAATGCATGCGTGTTAAAAAATAAATTGTTCAAATAGAAACAAATGATATTTAATAAAAAATAGTGTATATATATATATATATTATTTTATGGCAACATTTTTAAGTGGTTATATAACTAAACTCTAAATAAAAGAAAACATTGTGATTCATTTTTTAAAATTCTTAGTAAGGATACCCTTAGTCAACCCAAATTTTATGCTCTTTATTATTATTATTATTATTATTATTTGTTTTTAATATTTAATTTGTTTGGCTTACAACGTAGCAATAGTGTCAAGTGCTTGTTTGATAGTCTAGTTGTTTTTGAAAATATTTTTTATTTAAAAATGTATCAAAATAATATATATTTTTTTTATTTTTTAAAATTATTTTTGATATTAGCATGTGAAAATGATCTAAAAATATCATTTTTTAATTTAAAATAAAAAATTAATTTTATTTTTATTTTTTTAAATATTTTAGTAACGCATTGTTAAACAAGATCTAATTACAATTGGTATCAGTGTAATTCTTTTTTTAAAAAAGTATATCAAAATAATATTTTTTATTTTTTTAAAAAAATATTTTTGATATTATCATATGAAAATGATGTAAAAATATTAATTTCTTTAATTTAAAATAAAAAATATTAGGGATAAACAAGACCTAATTACAGTTGGTATCAATTTAAATTCTCTGTGTTCTTACGAGATAAAAATAATTGACTTCTTACTATCATCCATGTCGCCCGTCCAAAAGAAAGATATTCTGCATGCTTGACATCGTAATCCACTGATTTTTGGTCATTTTTTTAAAAAAATTATTTTAAATTAATATGTTTTTGTGTCTTTTAGAACATATTGATGTGATGATTTTAAAAATAATTTTTAAAAAATAAAAAAAATATTATTTTGATATGTTTCGGCACTATAAACACTTTGAAAAAGCTATCACAACTACAATTACATCATTTTCTTCCCCTTTTCGGTAAAACGCAGCGCATAGAGAACGCAGCAGCGTTGGGGTCAAGCCAAGGGACTCTCAAAAGACCATCCTGACTCGTTAAGTTGTCTCCTTTTAAAATTAATCAGAGTGTCGCGTCATGGCCGATGCTCTGAAAAGGAATCACGACCACTCACTCCTATGTCATGAATTTAGCTCATAATTTTTCACTAGAAAGAGATCTCGGCACTCAAGTGTAAGCAGAAAGAAAGAATTATCGGCGATCTTTGTTTTAGGCAAATAGAAACAGCGCCACCCACTTCCCAAAGCCATGTTAAACACGTAAACGATGCTTTTCCCAGCCTCCCTCTCACATTTTCACCTCCATATGGGCTTTTCATGTACACCCACTAAATTGAATGGGCCTCGTTGTGGGCCAGGTAATTCAGGTCACTTTTTTTTTTCTTCTTATCGATGACACTACCACGATTTCCAAAGCTACACATCAAAAAAATTAAAGCTGTGGTTGCACTCGGCTGTCGATCAAACCTCAAATAGCGAAACCATGCGGGCGCAAAGGACAGCATTCATGGTTTAAGTTTTGGATTATTTTATGACTCTTTGTAAGTGTTATTCAATTTATTTATTTTTAAAATTGTTTTTTATCAATAAAAATTGTATTATTTTATTTTTTAAAATTAGTATTTTTTTTAAAATACTTTTAAAGCATAGTTACGAAAACCAAATTAGTGTTTTATTTATTTATCTATCTCAGAGCTGAATACCAGATTCTGCTATAATTATTTTAAAAGCACCAAGCTCCAGTTATACTCAATTTAAATATCCACCGAACAAATATAGTTTTTTTTTCCATCACCATACCAAAAATAATTCAGGGATTACAATATAAACAGAATCCTTTAAGTGCTGCTGCCAAACCTTACCTATATATATATATATTAAATGCATCTGAAAATATTGTAGTGGTTGTTTTTTTAAATAATATTTATAATTTTAGATTATTTATCTTAGAATCTAATGATTTAAAACACCAAACTTCAATTATTTATATAAAAATATATTAAAATATTATATATTTTTTTCAAAATATATTTTTAACATCAATCTATTAAACGATAAAAAAATTAAAAACTAATACTCTGGAACTCTGGTGTGGTTCTTAGTATATTCCGACACGTCACGATGAAATCAGAGGCAGAGAGAGAGAGAATACTGTGCAGTTTTCTTTCTATCTGTAGCGACCAGACAAAGAGGAGGGCATATTTGTCCTGAGAAATTAGAAACGTTCAAGAAAACATGAAAGAAAAAAAAAAGCTGCCCTGGCTGTAGTGTATCTTGCATAGTGCGTCCTAACATCAACGTTCCCTAGGCAAAAGCCGGCTCATTCATTACTCTCTCTCTCTCCTTTTTATTTTTTACAGGTTCTAAATAAGTTAACCTCTCTCTCTCTCTCTCTCCATTACTATTAGTGTCGTCGTCGTATGGTCGTGTTTGTAAAGATTCCTCCGTAAGCACAAAGCCTTAAAAGAGAGAGAAAGTGAGGCACAAACCAAATCGAAAGAAAAATTGTAGAGAGAGAAATTTATAAAACAAGTGCAATAACTCTCCGGCTCCGGGAAATGCCCTTCTCTCCGGCGTTTCCGTTTCCAAATAACCACCGAACAACATCAAATGCCCAACCCAACAAATGCTGCCATAAATAACAACAAGAGATTTTAAAGCAGGAGAGAAATTTGAGGAGAGGAGAGAAGAGCGTGAGGGGTGCTGTTCTATGCGAGCTACAAAATGCGTGAAGGACGAACCGTTGATGAGCTAACCGACGTCGTTTCAACCACAAAGAAGAAGAAATCGGGAGAGCTCGACAATACCTCTACTACTAATAAGCAGCTAGATAAGATTATGCTACTCGTGGCAGACCAAGATATCACAAAGCAAGCAGCTATTCCACCACTACCCATTGTTGTTAGCCGCCCTAGATCCCAATCCGCCACCTGCCGTGTAACTCCTGCCACCACCGTCTTCACTGCCAGCAGCTCATCCGACACCGCTGAAGAAAAGCAACTCCCGAACGGGGATCTCTACATCGGATCCTTCTCGGGTCACGCGCCACACGGATCCGGGAAGTACATCTGGACCGACGGGTGTATGTACGAAGGCGAGTGGCGTCGCGGAAAAGCATCTGGGAAAGGGAAATTCTCTTGGCCTTCAGGAGCTACTTTTGAAGGGGAATTTAAATCGGGTCGGATGGAAGGATTCGGTACTTTTATCGGATCCGACGGGGACACGTACCGCGGTTCATGGAGCTCCGATCGAAAACATGGGCATGGGCAAAAAAGTTACCCGAATGGGGATTTCTATGAAGGGACATGGAAGAAGAATTTCCAAGACGGGCAAGGGAGGTATGTGTGGAAAAACGGGAATGAGTATGTTGGTGAGTGGAAGAACGGCGTCATTTCAGGGAGAGGAGTTTTGATTTGGGCTAACGGCAATAGATATGATGGGCAATGGGAAAATGGAGTGCCGAAAGGGAATGGGGTGTTTACATGGCCAGATGGAAGTTGTTATATTGGGAACTGGAATAACAATAGCAAGGATGCAAAAGGACAGCAATTGAAGGGCACATTTTATCCTGGTAATGGAAAGGAATGTTGTTTAAAAGGGAACAAGAGTGATTTGGTTTTAACAACTACAGCGACGAGGAAGAGGTCGTCAGTTGATGGAGGGCGAGGGAGTGGGATGAATTTCCCTAGGATTTGTATTTGGGAAAGTGATGGGGATGCTGGTGACATTACTTGTGATATTATTGATAATGTGGAAGCAGAAATGATTTATCGAGATGGTTTAGGGTTGGATCGAGATGGTATTAGACATTTTAGAAGGGGACCCTGTTGTTTCAGTGGTGGAGAGGTTAAGAAACCCGGCCTTCCCATCTCGAAAGGGCATAAGAATTATGATTTGATGCTTAATTTGCAATTGGGTATTAGGTAAGTTTTTCTATTAGTTTTAACTTTTTTTTGGAGTTTGCTTTGTGTTTGATTGCTTTTATATTGTGTCTTTGTGAGTTGATTTGGCTGTTTTGATTCTGTAATGGTGGGTATTTAATTCTAGGTATTCTGTCGGGAAGCATGCTCAGATTTTGAGGGATTTGAAGCCAAGTGATTTTGATCCAAGGGAGAAGTTCTGGACGAGGTTTCCACCTGAAGGATCAAAAATTACACCTCCACATCAGTCTTCTGATTTTCGATGGAAGGATTACTGTCCTGTGGTGTTTAGGTATTTCATTCTCTTCTTTGAAGTTGCCCGAGTATGTGATTTTTATTTGTTGTTATATTTTGGAACTTTTAAGGTTCATCCATGCTGCTCTCTTTTGCGTTTTCTTTCTCCCTTGAGATGATATTCCATCTTCATAAACTCGAACCTGCTACAATTGGCTGTGCATGTTCTTCCGACTTGCTAGCATCCATTAAGTATCGGTTTGGGAATGTGGTAGAGAAATACATCATAATATTTAATTTTTTATTTTATTTTGACATCAACACATAGAAAAACACAAATTAATTCAAAGCTGAAAATACTTCAAAAAATTTAATAAACATGGTTGGACTGCAATGTTAAACGGGGTCAAAGTGCTTGATTGCTTTACTTGTGTTCTATTCTTTCTTTATGCTATGGTGGTGACTTTTTTTTCCCTGGTTATGTCAGGCATTTGAGAGAGCTTTTTCAAGTAGATCCTGCTGATTACATGCTAGCGATCTGTGGAAATGATGCCCTTAGAGAGCTTTCTTCTCCAGGGAAGAGTGGAAGCTTCTTTTATCTTACTCAGGATGATAGATTTATGATAAAGACAGTAAAGAAATCAGAAGTCAAGGTTAGTTGTCTGCCTCATTGAATTCTGTCTTGTTAAATTTGAAGTTTGAAATGGAAGAAAACTGCTTCAAAGGTGCATGAGAAGCAAGTGGTAAATTGCTCATTTCTTTGCTTTCATGCTCTTTCTTAACTGCACAAGACCAAAATGTGGGACAGTTACATTGATTCTGAAGTTTGGTAATCGATGCTCAGGTGCTTATTAGGATGCTTTCCAGTTATTTCCAACATGTTTGCCGGTATGAAAACTCACTGGTGACAAAGTTCTTTGGTGTGCATTGTGTTAAACCGATAGGCGGACCGAAGGTTAGTTGGAAGAGAAATATTTTGTTTCCGTTGTTTTGCTTGTTAATGGAACTTTTTTACATTTCTGATCATAACATTTATTTGGAAACCAGACCCGTTTCATTGTGATGGGCAACCTGTTCTGTTCAGAGTATAGAATACATAGAAGATTTGACCTGAAAGGATCCTCCCATGGTCGCACAACAAATAAGCCTGAGGATGAGATTGATGAAACCACAACTCTCAAGGACCTTGACCTCAACTATGTTTTTCGTCTACAGCGAAATTGGTTCCAGGAGTTTATCAAGTGAGTTTCAATATGCTG
The DNA here is from genome assembly GCA_032356905.1 of Salix exigua. Lineage (NCBI taxonomy): Eukaryota > Viridiplantae > Streptophyta > Magnoliopsida > Malpighiales > Salicaceae > Salix > Salix exigua. Next base: position 13,176,324 of record CM063592.1, read on the forward strand.
TATATTTTCTGTTAGGCATCTGTTTCACAGGAATTTATAGGTGGCTTATGTTGCACGGCTCATAACATGCTCTATCTGATGATGACCAGCCAAATTGATCGTGATTGTGAGTTTTTGGAAGCTGAGAAAATCATGGATTATAGTCTCTTGGTTGGTCTACACTTCCGTGATGACAATAATTATGACAAAATGGGATTGTCACCTTTTCTTTTGCGTTCTGGTAAGCAAGCATAGTGCCAATTTTAATAGGACTGTGTTTTTTATATTCTGCAGTTTTTTCATCAATAAGTATGTATGTGTGCTACATGCAGGAAAAAAGGATTCGTTTCAGAATGAAAAGTTCATGCGTGGGTGTCGCTTTCTTGAAGCAGAGCTACAAGACATGGACCGGGTTTTATCTGGGAGGTGATATTTCTTGTCATTCCTAGTTTCATTTTATTTCCCACTACCCGCTCTTGGTATAGCGGGTGAGATAAATATATCTGGAATGTGAATTATGTGTTGAAATTCCAACGTGTTGTTTCAGGAAATCTCTAATAAGGTTAGGAGCAAACATGCCAGCAAGAGCAGAGCGGATGGCGAGGAGGAGTGATTTTGATCAGTACACCCCTGGTGGATTTAGCCATCTGACCCCTTCTCGAAGCGGTGAAATCTACGAAGTGGTCCTTTATTTTGGTGTCATTGATATCCTACAAGACTATGATATTAGCAAGAAGCTGGAGCATGCCTACAAATCCTTGCAAGCAGACCCTAACTCGATCTCAGCAGTAGATCCAAAACTCTATTCGAAGAGGTTCCGGGATTTCATTGGGAGAATATTTATAGAAGACAGGTAGCAGCCAGCGCCAAAGATACTTGCAAGTAAAAAGTGTTGCTGGTTGAATCCCCCCTTTCCACGGGGAATCATGCTGGTGCGGGCAATGGTTCGACCAAATAATCTGCAGATGCGGTAAGGATTGCTTGGCAGGCTGTTTTTGAGGGGTGCTTATGGCTCTGAGTTTTGAAGATCAGCCATGGAGTTGAGGGGGGGGAGGGAAAGTGTGATTCTGATGTCCTTTTTAAATATCTCTGGAGATTTTTGTGGCGACCAAGGATTGTGAAGGTTTGAAAGATAGGGGTATAGGGAACAGGGAAATGTTTTTTTTCCCCGGAGAGAGAAGATCAAGCGGGAGGTAAACTGGAATAAGAAATGTGTACAGCTTATAGAAAAGATGAATGGTTTATTGAATTTTTTGATATTTTTCTCAAAAATTAAATCTCACCTCCCATTAGAGAGCGGTCCCATGCTCTCTCCCTCTGTCATCTTGAACTGTTGTATATAAACGGGCACTCCCAGTTGTACATAAATATGGGGCCATTGCTTTACTACTTTTGCAGTGATGAAAGGGAGGCCATGGGCCAGGAAGAGTAAGACATGAAAAGGAGTGAAAGCACAAAGAAAGATTCGCTGTTCTTTCTTGTTCTTCTTGCCTACTTTGTTTATTGCCCTTTCACTGCTTTACTGTTTCTTCATTTAATATTCGTTTGCGTAGACGTTGAGATGAATAAAATAAATATATAAATAAAATTCAACACTGCTGCTTTTGAAGAGCGAGTTTTTTATTCGCTGATCAACGCTGAATCTCATTTCACGCGCGGCACAAAGGGCGAAGAGTAATTTACCCCGTCATCAGTAACGTGCCAAAAAAGATGGCTATTTTGGGAAGCCTGCCAGCAACTCTGTTTACACTTGTTTACCATTCATAATTCTAAAACTAAGATTTCTACAGTCGTTGTTTTGCAGTACCAGCAATGCCCTCCATCTAATTTGATGCCTGTCTCTTTACGCCCTAAACTCCAGCCATCTTGTAATACCAAGGCCGTGGTGACTGGAGAGGTCAAAGACTAACATGTCCAAGCTCTGCCCGGAACAATTTTCCTCTTCTATCCCTTGTCACAAAAGCTACCTTTAGGATTAAGAGTTTATTTGTCCTATGATCTTAGGTTAGAATCCTGTAATTATTAATATAATAATAATCAGAAATTTATATAATTATTAATTTTAAAATTGGTATATAAAATTAGTCTTTGACACGCGTGTTAATAAAAAAACTAACAAACACGTACTTGTGGACTCAAAGACCATTGACGTGGAACGTGGATCCTCTTCTCTATTGACCAGATTTTGAGAATCTCCCTCCATCTCTTACTGTTATTCCTGGAGAACTGGGAGGGTAATTTAGTCACTTGGAGATGGATGAAATCGGGGGGTTCATGGGGACTGGAGAGAGGTCAAAGGCTGTTGCAGAGGGAGTGAGTCCAGCCTAGCTATATATAGCTGTGGTCCAACCCTCCCCTTAACTAGAGTTTTGTAGCTCCTTTTGACCTTATGGGACCTTTTAGTATCTGATGGCTCAGACCCAAGGCACGGGTCTGGGTCGCTGTGATTCCTGGGGCCATGCCTTGATCTCTCGCTCATAAGTACTGTTTTTAAGCTCATCATGATAATCAATCAAGGTATTATCCATTTGATTTCGGGAGAAATTCAATTCTTGAATTTATTCCCATCCTATTAAACTTTTATTACACATGACAATAAGGTTTTAATTTACATTTGTTACAAAATAATTCCTCATTTTTTCACAAGGTTTATATTAAACTTTAAATTTACATTTGTTCAAGAGCACATGATAGAAGCCATATACACTTAAAAGAACAAAAAAATATATTTAATTCAAATTACCCATATATGATATGATATAGAAGATTTTAGGTTCTCAACTAGTTAGTTGACTGAAAAGCAATGATCCTTTCCCAGAAAAAAGTTTATGGAATATTCAATTTTCAAATAAGTAGAGGAATAACACGTAAGAAATAATGTAAGGGAGAATCATTTAAAGACAAATGTCATTATTCTTGATTACAAATTCAAGTATCTGAAGCTATTGTTTGTTCGTTACTCTGCTGTGGTGCTGTTATCTGTCTTTTGTTCATGTATATTTGTCCGACCCAGACGATCAATGAATAGTTTTTAACATTCTGGACTTGATATGTATGGTTTAACAAGTAGACAATTGTTCTTTTTTTGGGAACAACATGAATGTTTAGATCAATTTATGTATATTTCAACTGATTTTACGAGCTTTAAAGTTGATAAACCTCGGCAGCAAATGTGAAACGAATACCAGGGATCAAGCCTATAACTTTATAGCGATGATAACAAAGAAACGATGAATGAAGGTGGCCGGCAACAGAAAACCTTCCACCAGCGACAGAGATTGTGAAATTTTGCCACAGAATACTCCAAGAGATGAGGTGGGACTCTGAAGAATCATTTCAAAAAAAATTCTTAACCAGTGGATGCATATATACGCACGCAGATCATACGTTCTACTGGTAACAAAACGTATTTTATATCCACAGATAATATTCATGCCGGGGTCAAAGCTTATGAAGTCAGAACACTGTTCTTGGCACTGTAACAGCGCCTGGACTTTTCATTAATTCGCCCCAAAAGTGTATTCTTGTGCCTTGTCAACCATTTTATTTGTTCATATTTCTACAGTAATACCTGATGATAAGACCCCCCAAAATATCCTATTCATGCATGGCTGATGATGATCCCAGAAGCATGCCTGGCTAGCATGCAGATTAGAGTAATGGATGCTTCTGTAGCGTGATATTCTGAGTCTTCGATTTGTAGCAGATATCGGCCATGCTATTTTGAAACAAAAGCCTCTGCCCTACTTCGCATTGGGCTCTACGCTATGAAGCACTTGAAAGACCGCCGACACCGCACTTTCTTCTCTTGACTTTCTGCCTCGTCCTCTCCTACTAATCAATGAGGCCGTGAGCCAGCTAATTCGAAAAGGAAGTTCATTTTACGTGCAGAGGCTAAAATAAAACTTCTTTATTCATTGCTCGAACAATATTATTGTAATTTTCTTCGTCCACTAATCTTCTTCTCTTTTGGATGATTTTCAAAAACTTTTTACGTTACCTCAGAATGTAAAACACACCATGATGACTCCAACTCTCCCATTTCCTCGAACAAAATTTGGCCTCCAAGCAAACAGCTAAAGATGGAACAGATGAAGTACAGTCGCAGAATTCTCGTATAAAATAGAGAGTTCCAGTGGTGGAACAGGAAGGGGATGCTTCGCATAATGCAGATTTCCTCAAAAGCATAAACACCAAGCTTATTTACTCAAAGGAGGGTACGGATGAATCTAAAATTAGATACAGATCTAGGTGAAATCTCTAGTATGTGTTTTGTGGGCTTGTACCGATGCAGGTGAATACATATAATGGAAAGAATTTAATAAAATGGTACTCTCCAAGCCCCTGTCTTCGTTAATTCAGACAGAGTCGCCGTCTGTGGCAGACATGGATTAGCTGTAACGTGACAGTCTTCAATTTTCACAACCCTACTGTTTGTCCAGGTCTCTACGCTCACCTTGCTGGGCAAGTTTTATTGCGTGTGTCCATGCTGTGAGACATAATTATAAGAGATGTTTTTCAAACTAATTTCATATGGATCTTAATTGGATCGTGTCAGTTTTTGTAAATTTGATGATCCGGTTGCTACTAGTTAACGATTATCAACTGTACTCTCCGTGTTCGATAAGCTGGAGGTTGGAATGTCATGGCTGTAGATTACAATCTCTCTCTCCCAAAGACTATGATGATGTCGTCACAAAAAATCCAACTAATCTGAGAAAAAGATCTATGTGCTGGATAATTACTTAGTTTTTTTAGTTTTAACAATCTGTTTTATTCATATTTGAGTCCAAGGATATTAGGTCTAATAAGTAATAACCACAAGACCAATATATATATGTTTGGGCTCGGTGTGTTTGGGAGTTTTCCAGACATATATAGACCTAGGCTAAGCACTTGCTTTTCTAGATCCGTAATGGTTTGGGCTCAATATTTGGCTAATCTTAAGTTTTGCTTTTAAATAATGTTATTTTACTATAACAAAAACAAAAAAAAACACTATTGCTTTCAATCATTTTTATAATAACCAATGGATCATGTTTAAAGATCATCTAACTCCCAGTACCTAAGCTAATGTTTTCTTAAGAAGAGCAAAATTGTCAATGCACTGTTCCAATCCTAAGTGTACTAAAGTCTTGTGATACATCTTTTAAGTTTTTTCTATTTAAAAACAAAGGTTATAAGAAAAAACACATTAGTAAGGAAATGTAGATTAGATTCAAGATATATATATTTTTTCTACTTATTTTAAATTATTGAGATTCTTACAAAAAAAATTATCTTAACTGCATGTACGTTTTTTTTTTAAAAAATATGCTACTAAAAAAATGTTAGTAAGAAAAACAATGCATGAATAGGAAAAGAATAATTGTGTGCGTGCATGTATAAAATGTAAATCATATTTTTATTTTGTACAAATAGCTATTTTAATTTTTAATGGTAAAATAACTAAATGAAAATAGATTTTAAAAACTGTTTTGCAAATAATTAGTGTATTCCATCTAATGTGGACTTTTACAAAAAAAAAAATGCAAAGTTGTTTTTAGTATTCTTAACATTGAGAATAGGAAAGAGAAACATAATCTCAATATTAATGTTTATTTTGTAATTTCACATATCAGAGCAGTTACTGCATTATTGTACATTTAATTTAGATTTTTTAATGCAATCTAATATTTAAAACCATTTTTAATGTTAAGTAAATGGATTTGAAATTTAATTTAATAGTTAAAACTTTTAAAAAATAAATAAAAATCAACACCTCTGATATACTATTCTAAATTTTTTTTATTAATGTTAAAACTAAGTTTTTCAAATATACTTATTATACCAGTCTCTTTTCTAAAGACTTGCAATAAAATAAAATGAAAATGATGAGTATAATATATGAAAATAAAATATAAATTGAATTTATTTATATAGTAAATATTATAATTAAATTGAATTATAATAGAGAAGTGATTCTACAGATTAATTGTTAATTGACTGGAACGTGGGTAAATTACTTGAAAAACAAATTGAAGCTCAACTCGGGCCCAAGTAAGGTTGACGCTGGAAATTGTATAATCGAAGCTGACATAACGACAGAGATAAGAACCAAAGAGTTGTCTGGCCTCCGATTCATAAATAGGGTGCGGCCATATGTCGGGGAAAAGGCACCATCAAACCCAACATGAGGCTTGTTGGAAGGGGACAAACCCCCCCCGTTATTAAATACCTAAACACATCAATTATAGATCATGTACATAGAGAAGATTAAACGAGGAAATTAGGTTACAAATCTTATTTAAACATATATGATCAAGAACAGCTTTCACCCGTGGATAGCTTTTTTTTGTTTTTTTTTTATAGATTTTATATTAGGATAACCTTGACTGAAAGACAAGATTTTTAAGATAATTAAAAAAATAAAATGTGTTGTGGTTTTTTTGTATCCCTCAACATACATCATTATAAATTTCAACAATAAAATTATCATTTCACTTCTCAAATAGAAAAATTTAACCCTTAGAGCCGGAGGTATTTTGGACATTTCTAGAGGATATGTGTGGTCTTTTCAGATTGTTGGTGTTTTCCGGTATTTTTCTGTTTTAATTTACACGGTGAAACTACTAATTTACCACTAGAAGCTGACAAAAAGACGAGAGTCGATTGAGGGTATTTTCGGTTTTTCATATATTCATGCACAATGAAACTATATAAATACCATGCGGGGGGTGTTGTGGTACTTTTATGTCCGGTTTTCACGGTTATCATTGGGTCCAAGGATATATAGGTAATTTTATATTTTTTAAAATATTTTTTTTGCATTTACTGCAGGCGTACGACAAGCCAACATTTTTTCATGAGCACGCGTCTATCAAGCAACACATGTGGTGTCTATATGTGGTTTAAAATGTCTGGTCACCGGTATGCCGTCATGTCCTCTTCCTCCCGATGCGGCGTATGTCGTGTGAAGGTTAGTAAATTACCGATGAACAATTTTTAATTTTCCATCATTTTCTCTCTCCTGTCGCTAGAAAATACATGACAATCCCTCATGTTTTTGGTTGTTTTATTTGAGTCTCTGTTATTTTGATTTTGGTTTTATTCCTGATTTCTTTAATGAAAATTTTGATTGCTTTCAATTGTGCCCCTCAATTGAAACTGATTGTATATGTTGGTTTTCATTTCAGTCCTTATTCTTTTGATTTTTGATATGTTTTTGATTCCTTTAATTTTTTGGTCCGCGGGTTTTAATTTTGTCCTACAACTGAAATTGATCATATATGCTACTTTTCATTTCGGTCCTTATTCTTTTAATTTTTTTAATAAAATTATACTATAATTTTTTTTGAAACCTTTTTTTTTGTTTCATTCCCAATGCTTTTATGTGTTTCAAATTTGTCTCTCGATTCAAATTAATTATATATTTTATTTTTCATTTCAATCTTTATTCTTTGAATTTTTTATTCAGTGGTTGGGATAATGAAAATGTATTGGGAGGTTGTCTTGCTTGCTAAGATTGGTTGCAGTTTATGGGTCCAATAAACTCATTTTTCTTCTCTAAAAATTTATGTGTAAACAATTTATTTTATCTATTTTAAAAACAATCATATAAATATATGTCTTTTTTTATCAAGCTGTCTATATTTGGCAAATGTTCGATTCAAAAGAGTTTTTGAAAAAAACAATTTTTTAGTTTTATTATTTAATTTAAATTAATAATAATAAAAAAATATTTTTAGATTATTTTCATATGTTGTTATCAAAATTAATTTTTTTAAAAATAAAAACACATCAATTTAATACATTTTTAATGAAATTCAATTTCAAAAATAAACTCAATTACGCCACCAAACATGCTGCAGTGGTGTGTAGAAAGCCCATACCAGTGCCAACATGAGAATCCATTGCAGGGGACACATGCTTAATTGTACTGTGTTTTATAGAACTTTAATCTTTAATAATTAAACACTCATACATTTAACCTAATATATATTTTTTACCAATTAATGAGACAATGGTTGCAATCTTAGTGGCTGTTTGGTATCTCGTTCCAAACGGAGTTTTGAAAGAACGCAATTTTTTAGCCGTTTGGTTTCTCTCAAAACACAATTTTAATGGCTATGACCCACCAAAAAAACATTCGAACTTTTAACCACAATATTTAAAAAACAGTGTGTCCTTTGAAGTGAAGTGATTTCATCATTTCACATCAATATAAAAAATATGATAACCAAATATATAAAATTGTTTTTTTTTTAAACCTCAAACTCAACTATAATTTTAACTAAATACTTCAATTTTAATTATGAACTGTAACTAAAAGCGTTTTTTATGAAACTATTTTATTTCAATTTTAATCACAATAGCAACCGCAATGTCAAACACACTATTAATTATGTTGTCTTAAACTTGGTTTCGAGCATAAACAAGTCATGCACCGTAATTTTAAACTATTATTGTCTATACTTTTAGATATCCCTGGATGCCATCTTTTACCATCTACGAAGGAGCAGAGAATTTAGCCCTTACATCCCAACGCCGTGTCCCTGCTATATTTTAGTATTTACAAACGAAAATCTCTCCAGTCGAAACACCTCCAGCACACAAAAGGATCAACAGACGAAGACGTAGAAAGAAAATTCATGTGGACACCATGATGTGCCCTTCATTTTGCCACTTAAGTAAATGGTTTCAAAGCCATGCATGGGACGTCGAAAGAACCCCACCCTATCGGCCTAAGCAACCACCACCATCGGAGACAATAATATTTGATTGAAGTGCAATAACAAAGGTGGGCCATGCTTCTGGGACAAGAGCATTATAGACCAAACCCTTTTTCTCATCCGATGATCGGTAGATGCTCCAAATTTTGCGGGGTCAGGAGAATCGATCAGCTCAAAATGTGTGATGGGGCTTCGGCTCATCACGTGCAGCTAGATAGTGCTGTCTGGCTTGCTCGCGACGAAGCTCGTAGCTGTCCAAACAAGATGATTTATTGTTTTCGGAATTTTGAAGGGCTGAAATATCAGCTGACAAGACATGGACTGATGATCTTGATGGCTACAACTCGACCACATGAATACAGCAAGTCCAACACTTCCATCTTCTGTATTTGGTATCTAGGGTCTAGGCCCTTTCAAGCCTGTGGATGACAACCTTGCTAGACATATGCTTCATGTAATGACCAGCTCAACACTTTTTTTTCCGTAATAAAAATATTTTTGAGAAATATATATATTATTTTAAACTAACTTTTTTATATTATTTTCACGTGTTAGGTTAAAAATAATTTATTTTAAAAAACATATTATATTAATATATATCTGAACGAAAATCTAAACAACCTCAACCACGTTGACAATCATGCAATAACCTGCTAGCTTAATTGATATACATGTTCTTTAATCGAATTATTGATTTCTGAACGAATTTCAAGCAGAAATTAAAAAAAAACCCAAAAAAGAATAGAAACAGATTTGACAAAAACACAACTAGCGAGCAGGCAGGCAAGTTAAGGTAGTATTTGGCATCGCAACAACGATTATTTTTTAAAATTTGTTTTTAATAAATACATTAAAATAATATTTTTTATTTATTAAATTATATTTTAATACATCACGTCCAAACAATAAAATAAAATAAAATTTAAAAAATAAAACATAATTTGCGACGTGATAAACAAACATACACTAACATTCTCTGTATTCTGAGGTTAAATCAACAGTCCAGCCAGCCCATTACACTCTTGGATCTATGGCGTAGCATGAACGAACCGGGGCCCAGGCCTATTGCTTCGTATAACAGGATGGTTGTCTTAGCTTTACCGTACCGTTCATAAACAAAAATATTTTTCAGACACTGAAAAACACATAATCCTACTCGTGCTAAAATAGACTTCCATCAAATTATATTTCAAGATAAAATAAAATTTTCCACCAATTATAGTCTATTTGATGAGTGATTTTTAAAAATCATTTACTATAATTCCAAGGATGTGTTTAATTATTTAACATTTATTATATATAAATCTACTCATGCTATTTTTTTTATCTAGATTTAATTTTTATGTGTCATGTGAGCATTCTAATTATTAATATTATTTAATTTATGAACTTTATTTATATTTAATCCACAGCCACAAAATTCACAGCTGAAACCCAAGCCTAACAAGCCCAAGGTCAATTACTCAAATCAATGGCCCAACTTGACACAACGATCCACTATTTGGTATTCCAATCATGATATCCATAACTTTCATGGACTTTTTTTTTTCTATTGAAGATTCATTCAAACTTTTAGCTTATTAATTACATCTATAAAAAATCATGATTAGAGGGATGAAACTTTCTAGTGGACAAATGATGTCAAAGCTAGTTTTTAAGTAGTGGAATAGAAGATGATTGAAGTTTATGTGTCAACTCTTCTTGGGTTTGAGAAATTATTTGAAGTAAATTGTAAAGCAAGTAGGGTAGGTGTTCCTAACCAAGATGGATGGTCGATTTTATTTTTTAATGAAAAATTATCCAATTTATAAAAGAATTACTCTATATAAAATCTGAAGCATTACAACAAAACCTCATATAGGAGTTTATTCTAGTCACGAATCATAAAATTATGACATATATGAATGAACATTATAAATTGAGTTGTCGACATGTAAAATAGGTGTTTTTTTATACACGAGTTTATCTTTTTATTGAGGCAGCAATCTATCAGTCTTAACAAAGTGGTTAACACTCTTAATAGACAAGTTACTTCACTTGATACTATTCATTCCTAGGTGATAAGATTGATATTTTTTTCTAGGAGTTGTATTAATGGATGGAGGTAAACGAGATAACTTTGTTCTTGTGAATGATTATCTGCCATGTGACTTGTAATTATGCATGTCAAATTGCTCATTACATAAACATATCATCCACAAGTTACAATGTGATGAGGACTTTCGGCATGACAAGAGGATGATTTTAGTGTCATTATATTACTATTTGCCTAAGCTTCTAGGCCAAGTATTTAAGGTTTAATATTTTTTTTAAGGGTATCGATACCCATTCTTAATTGTTAGTGCTTTATGACTAGATGTCAGTATAAACTTTGTTTCGGATTTACTTTTTAACCAACAAGCTATGCATTCATTTTTTTTTTATTGTAGACATGTTTTCAAAGATGGATCTTTTCATAACATGTTAAAGAATCATAGATATGTCCTGGATAAGTCTATATTTAATTTAACAAAATAGTTTGCTTATATGGCATTCCTAGGTCTATCACTTCCAATAAAGATACGAAGTTTATAAGTAATCTTAAGAAGAGCTCGTGGGAAAAAAAAGCAACTAGTTGAATTGTCCAGTGCTTAGTATTATTAGATGGATGGGTAGATAAAATTAGTTAACCATTGCCTACAAGACTTCCTGTAAAGTTTGGTGGGAAAGAAATCTTTATTGTAAGTTGAGTTTATAACAAGCCTCGCAATCGGACCACCCAGTTAAGTTTTTCCATGATAGTTTATGGATGTAATTTTTTTGACTATTGAAGTTAACACATGTTCATCATATCGAATGTCCAAGTTGGAGGTATAAAATATTACTTACGAGGTCTTCGTGAGCAAGTCAATA
>CM063592.1:13188405-13215705 GCA_032356905.1 Salix exigua
TCTCCTTTAGGTATTCTATAAAATAATAATAGTCATAGTGCGTGTAAGCTGATCCGGATACCTTGATTATATATAAAAAATGTATAAGTAGAAAAAACAAACAGGAAAAAATGTTACGAAAAAATGAGCCGAGGGATTATTGGCAGCGCGCTCACTTGATCAGGAAAAAAAATATATATTTGGGAAGAAAAAATCATGGTGCGCGTAAGCTAACACGGACACCTCGGTTAAGAAAAAAAATATAAGTGGCAAAACAAAATAGGGAAAAAATGTTAAAAAAAGTGGATCCAGAGATTAGTCGTGGTGCGCGTATGTCGGCGGCCCGGAAACCTCAATTATTAAGGCAAAAAAATTCTTGTTTTTTGTTAAAAAAAAAACAACAATCAGTTATTAAAAAAACCCCTTTTTTTTTACAAAAAAAACAGTTCTTAAAAAAACCAGTTATTAAAAAAAATGATTTTTTTTTACAAAAAAAGCAGTTCTTAAAAAAAATCATATTTGTTGTCTGAGTAGTTCGAGCTCTGCCACAACCATTCCTTTGTTATTTCAACCATAAAAATTACAAAACGCATCGACACGAGAAAAAAAAGGAGCACATACGAGCACGAAGCAGGGTAGGAAATAGTCAGTCCACAGTACACATGAGTGTACATGAACAGTGGATTACCGAGCTACTTTAGGGTATTTGTAATGCAACAATCTAGTAGGCAATAAGTCCATCTTCCACTTTAAGCAACAGATAGACCAGTTTTTTTATTATATTTACATTGGGATAGTAAAAATAAAGAGTAATACTTGGGCTTCCAATCCTGTTACGCCTAAACTTATTAATTCATGTCAGCTCGACATGCCTAACTATTTTAAATTAATATAGAATATTATAAATATATTATCTATAAAGCTAAAAGAGGACGCGGTATTACTGTGCAATTCTCACTGTTCACCTAGACTCATAAGCACTGTGGACTTGAACAGTTTAATTATTTAATTATAATATTATCATTTGGATACTAGAGATGATCAAAGAAGCCGCTTGGTCGAGTGGTTACAGCGCGCCCACACGAAGCTGGGCGCCCGAGTTCGAATCCCATTAAAAGCCTACTTTTGGAACATTTATTTTATTTATTAATATTATTATTATTTGTGTCCAATATCTGCACAAACAAGTCCTTGATCGAACGGTTACAGCGTGCCCAAACGACGTTGGGCGCGCGAGTTCGAACCTCAGCAGCGCAATTTTTTTCCAATGAACAGTGAAATCACTGTTGGAAAGGGTAGTCTCTTTTTGTTCCGGGCTTCTTTTTTTTTCTGTTTTAATAACCAAATTGTCCGGTAAATCAAGATAAATCTCAGAACTTTTTTTTTAATTTTTATTGTTCATTTTAAAATGTACTTTCCCTTTTTAGTATCGATTTTTTTTTATAATCACGGTGTCTGACCCAGTTTACACGCACCAAGATTTTTTTCCCGTGCGTACATTTCTTTTATAACCGGGGTAGCTTACACGCGTCACAAATAATCATTGGACCCATTTTTAACATTTAAAAAAAATCCACTTATAAATTTCTTCTATAAGTTAAAATAACAGTGTTTTGCACCATTCACCTAGACACAAATCACTGTGGACGGGAGCACTCAAATTACTCAATAATATTTTTATTATTTGTACACTACAACTAAACAAATATATTGCTTGGCCTGGTGGTTAGACCCCCCCCCCCAAGGGGGCGCGGAGTTCGAATCTCTATAGCTAAATAAATTGGCATTTTTGGAATAATTAAATATCAAAATTATATTATTACTATTCGTATCGTACAACTGACTAAAGAAGTTGCTTGGCTAGGTCGTAGGAGGGCGCCCAAGCAAAGCGGGGTGCGGGAGCTCGAATCTCTATGACAACGACTTTTTGGAATAGTTAAAAATATAAGATATTATAATTATTTGGATCCTACAACTGACAAAATAGGTCACGTGGCAGGTTGCTGGAGTTCGAGTCCCCTGCCACCGAAAATGATTTTTCAGTAAAGAGCAGTGTTTTCTACTGTTCATAAGTCTTTGACATGTTTTTTTTCCAGACATTTTTTTTATAACTAGGGTATCCGGGTCAGCTTATGCGCATCCCAATAAATCTCTGAACTTATTTTTTTTTAAATTTTCACTGTTTATTAATGTTTGAAAATGTGTTTTTCTCTTCTTTTTTTCAGGCTTCTTTTTTTTTGGTTTTTTTGATACTTGCGGTGTCCGGATCAATTTACACGCACCACAATTTTTTCCTCACATATATATATTTTTTATAAACGGGGTAGGTTACACGTGTCACGAATAATCCTTGGACATTGTTTTTTTATTTTTTTTTTCAACTTATAACTTTTTTTTAACTAGAATGTCCAAGCTAGCTTACGTGCACCATGACTATTATTTTATACATAGCCAAAGGAGATCGCAATTTCAAACAGAAATAAACAATGATTTGAAATGTGGTTTTCGTTGTTCATTACTATTTAAAAAGGTGGATTGAACTATGATTCTGGTAATGTGTTTGAAAATCGCTTTTGAACAATTTTTTTTTTAATTTTAAATTAAAAAAAGTGTTTCTACATTATTTTGATGTGCTAATGTCAAAAATAATTTTTTTAAAATTAATAAAAAAAATACATTATTTTTCTACATAGAAAAAAGCCCAGCGCAGCGCGCGGGCAAATCAGCTCGTTAAATTACTAAACCAGAATATATTTTATATATTATTTTATTATAATCATTCCATTTTACTTTATTTTTTACTCTTTTATAATATTTGCATTTTCTTCAACCATCATTATTACTAAGAGAATTTGTGTTTTTTATTTCGTAGTAACATATATATATTTATTTTGATATAATTTCATAAGAAATATTTGAAGGGATAGTAAAAAATAAAATTACAAATTACAAAAAAAATCAAAGGAAAATAATTTGTTTTTTCCCTTTCAATATTTTTTTATGAAATATTTTTATTTTTTCAATTTGAATTATACCTTTTCAAATTGAAATTTATTGGAAATTGAACTTTATTTTTTTTCAACTTTAGATTGGCAACGGATTAAACTCATAATTTATTTTAGTTTACATTTTATGAGGTTATCCTCGTCTCATTATTTAGGTTAAAAATCCAGTTGGTTAATTTAGATTCACTCAAGTTTTTTATATATTTTTTTAATTTTATCGTTTTACACTGATTTTATTAGGGACTAAATTTTATAATTTGTTTCAATTTACTTTCTATTGAGTTTGACTAGTTAACTTGGACAATTGTTTTTGCATTTTGTTTTAATTTTTTTCTTTTTTTTAATATTTAACTTTGAGTTTATTGAAAATTAAATCCTATATTTTATTTTTATTTATTATGAGATTATTATAGTTTCATGACTTGACATACAAATTTATAGGTTAATCCTAGTTAATTCAAATTAATCTAATATATTTTCATCTTGATATTTATATAAAATAATCTTATATTGAATATTTATTTTAAATTAAACTATATTTTTATCAATTATCCAAATTATTTTTGAACTTATCAAGTTAACATAATCATATTGAGTCCATCATTACACGATTTATTTATTTTTACTAGAAAAATATTAGCAATGATTAAATTTTTTTTCTTAGATAAAAAATAATAATTTAACTTGTAACCTAATACAAACTAAAAATCTAGTATAGCAACTAAAAGAAAAATCGTCGAAGCAAAAGCAAAAATCCATGCGTTCAAACAATGCTACAAACACATTCTATATAAAAAGAAAAGGGAAAAAAATGTTAGAAACACATCAACCCTCCATTGGCATCTAAACTTTAGCAAAGGAAAGAAATAGGTCTCTCACATTTCAGTAAAAGAAAAGATAATGCCATTTTATTCAAATGTAAAAAATATAGAATTATCTTTTCTAAGGGCAAGTCCAACGGGACTAGCCATTAGAGGAGACAAAGCCATTTTTTTTTAAAATGGTTTTTTTTTTTAAAAATTTATCACTCCAACAGGGAGAGCAAAATGAAGAGGCAAAATGCCTCTTCCATTTTCAGGAGGCATCCCCATAGGTTTTGGCTAGGGAGCCAAAACCCAAAATGTGACCGTTGACAATTTTGTTACCGTTGCTATTTTACAATAAAAACTGCTCTGAACAATGGCCACCAACACAACCAAGCAAAATCAACATAGCAAACAACACAGCAAACCAAGTAATTGAAAAATTGCAAAAACACATATTTTACAGCAAATTAAAACAAGGAAAATCACAGCAACATACCACAAATCCAACGAGCTACATCTTCACTTCATGTAAAATCTTCTGGCCACTGCATCATCGATTTGTTTTCTAACTTAATCTATTTGCTTTTGTTCAAGTAGGTTTATTTGAGAGGGAGCCGAGGGAGAGGAGGGAAAAGAGTTGGCCTAGAGGGAGAGGGACGAAGGCGAGATGGCCATGGGAGAGGGACGATGGGCGAGAGGGAGAGGGAGAGGGACGATGGCCGAGGGACGAGGGATGAGAGGGAGAGGGACGAGGGACTGTGTGCGGCGATGGAAATGAAATGGGTAGAAATAGGTAGGGTTCATGTGTGTGTGTGTGTGTGCGCGCATGCGGGGGGTATGTTATTTTAGAGTATATTTAGGAAAAAGATGGGTAATTAATAATAATATTTAGTAAAAAAATATAATATATTTGATTAATTATGAAATTAATAAATTATGAATTTTTTGATCAATTAGATTAATTACATGTTTTAAATGTATTGTTAGATTTAAATATTGTGTAAATTTTGTATTTAGAATTGTTGTGGAGGTAATTAATAATAATATTTAATAAAATAAAAGGAGATCATTAATAATAATATGTAGTAAAAAATTAATTATGCGAAATTGATAAATTACGAATTTGTGAATCAATTAGCTTAATCACATGTTTTAAATTTATTGTTAGATATTTAAACTGTGTAAAATTTGTGTTTAGAAATGGTGTGCATTTATTCGTAAATAGATATTTTTATTAGTTTTATTAATACTGTAATAAAATTTCAGTTAGATCGACGAGCAATAAGACAATGTATTAATTATATAATACATAATGAATTGTATAATTACACTATATACAAAATAATTGAATTTTATTTAAAATAAATTTATTAAAAATAACTCTTACCATTAGAGACCACATTACCTCAAGAGCCATTTATACACTCTTCAAAAAGACATTTCTATCATTTGTCTCTTAAAAATACCTCCTACCATTACAACCTCGTACATTTATTACTGAACACTACTAAAACGCTAAGAACCAGCTAACCCAAAATAAATAAATAAAAAAGAAAGATATGGGCTGCATGGGTCCACGCTACAACAAGTGAGAACAAAGCAAGAAATTGGCTCCAAAAACGCCGGATATGAGCAAGCACATTATGCCGGATGGAACTGACCTCCAAAAACAAGGGCCGATTCCATTATTAAGCAGCTTTTGATAAAAACAGCCACCTTAGCTACAACTCCCACAGCAAGGAACTCGATGTTATCTGCACCTTCCACTGGTTGCTTTAGCATCAAAAGGTTGGAAGAAGAAGAAAAAACATCCATGAAAAAACCACGGATTTTGCTTCCTTTTAAATCAAAACTATACACTAAAGTTCTTATCCACATTAGATCCCTTATAAAGCTCTGCCACCTTCATTTCTGTAGGATTCATTTGAGTTGAAAACTTCATCTGCCACTCAAATACCAGCCCATGAAACAGTCTAGGTAAAATATGAGCTCATGAATAGCCGCGCCCCAATATTAAGGGGGCCATCATCCCCACCAGTGGCATGAAGTGCAACAGGGATTGTTGAGAGGAGACGGACTGTGAGAGGGAAAACAAAAGGATCAATTTCAGATTTCAAAATGGGATCAGAATGCTGCGCTGCACCACTTCCCTGGGTACTCTCCATGTCAGGTTCCAAGTTATGATCACAAGGATTTATGACCCATGCAACCTCATCAAGTGCCCTGTAATACCCAGGGCCTGCTCTCCTGACAGACCATTTGGAGGCACATGTATTCAGCACCAGAGTCGATGTAGCTTCGAGCCATTCTGATGTGAGGCCATCAACGTCATCATAATATATACGTCTTTCAATCTGAGAGCATGTGTGGTTGAAAATAAGAGACCATTATGCAATCTAGTCAAAACTGTGGATAGTATATAGGTGGATATACTCACAGCTAGTTTATGGATGTAAATGGTCATAAATCTTGGACCAAGACCCAAAACTCTGGCATCGGACAATAAAACCTGCAGGACAGAAGAAGGAAGCAAATGGATTCCAGGCCATATATGGAAACAAACACATAATAATCGAATAGAATCCAGAGCATATTAACCATTTAATGGCCAATCACTAACAAAAACTACCTCATCTAAAATTTGTTTCATCAAATTTATCATCCTATTCTGTGTTATGCAAGTTCAGCAAAATTTATAATAGGAAACAGGATGCCAAAGCATATTATAGGATAAGAGAACTGAACATTCTTAGGTCCAAATAAAGGGAGAGAACTTACCTCCTTTCTCTTCACGGAAACCCACATGTAGAGATTATCACAGGCATCCTTGACATGCCTGCTAGCCTCCTTGACATGCTTGCTAGCCAGCTTTCTCTCATTACTATAAGCTGCAATATCTGTGAGTAATTCTGTGCAGGGAATTCTATGCTTTAATGCTGCAGCTGATAATGCTTCCCTGCCTTCTGAAGATACCGCAGCTTCTTTAAGAAAACAAACACCGGTGAAGCATCTCGTCACTTTTTCACCAGGCCTCAATTTATGAGACATTCTTCTATTCATCATATACAATTGCTCAGCTTCTATTGCTGCAGCCAGTGTTCGATGGACAACAATATCAGGATATCGGCGCAGTGGTGAAGTAAAATGCGTGTAGAGAGGAACAGCCAGTGCATAATGACCCCAATCATTCATATTATCTTTCAAATCACCACTACAAAAGTAGGTCGCCAACTGCATTGGCCTTGTAGCATAGTTGATAAGAATATTATATAGCACAGAGTCATCCTTAAGTTTTTCCTTGATGTGCTCTAATGACCGATGGAAGTTACCAGAAGAAGTGTCCAATTCTAAACCATGCTTGCAACAAAAGCTTCAAACACTCGAAGTTTCTGTATATTAGGTTCAGGGTGCCTCCGCAATAATGCACTATCTGGAAAAGCTCGAGATATGATTTCAGCAGCAGTCCTGTTTGCCAGAATCATAAACTCCTCAACAAGAAAATTTGAGTCCTTTCGCTCACGAAGTGTGTTATCATATGGAATTCCATATTCATCAAACAAGAAGACAAAATTAGAACTTTCAAGCTGTAGAGCCCCATCATCAAACCTCTTTTCCCTTAAAGTCTTTGAAATTTCATGAAGACACTTCATAGATCCAATTACATCTGCCCATTCAAAATGACCATGCAACTGGGGAAGGTCATCTCTGAAGTTGTTGCAAGTCTCTGCATCAATCATCCCATCAACAATGTCCTGAGCATGTTCATATGAAAGCTGGCAACAAGATCGTATCACAGTGCGGCCAATCCAGCGATCTACAACATTCCCAGAACTGTTCAAGTTCCAGAAGATAGAAAAAGCAAGCCTATCAACACCAGGCTTAAGAGAACCTATGTCCTCAGAAAGCAATGGAGGCAACATTGGTATTTTGCGCTGCAACATATAAACACTGGTTGATCGAAGTTGAGCTTCTACGTCTAAGGTTGTGTCAGGTAAAACAAAATATGACACGTCAGAAATGTGGACACCCACTCTGACAAGGCCATCAGGCAACCTTTGAACTGAGAGAGCATCATCTAAATCAGTAGCACTATAAGGGTCAATGGTATATATGCACAAATTCCTAAGATCTCTTCTATTTTGGAATTCTTCTTTTGGCACCTCCCATGTATTGCTTGGAAGACAGGAAAGTGATTCAGGAAAAAATTCAGAACAACGAATTGCATTTTCATGTAAAATAGCATTGATTTGTGACTCCATTTCACTACCCTGTCCAAAAATATATGAGACATGGGCTTCTGGAAAGGGACTTTCATCACTCCAATTATCAATCTGTGCAGCTACCAATTCCATTTCAACTGTTTCATCTTCATCATCCAACCTTTTCTTGATGCAGTCAGGTAAACAGCTCACAAGGACCATCAGTTTTGGAAATCTTGGGTCGGTAGGCATAATCTCGATGTATTCACAGTTTGAGATTGATAGCAAGCTCTTGTTCTTTTTTGCATCTTTTTTACAACCTTCCCTGTAGTAAAACCACTGCTTAACATTGAGAAAGCCAACAATAGCATCTCGACGAGGAGATTTTTCAATGATAGCAACAACTCTACAGGTTGGTCGTTTTGACGGGTATGAACTAATCATAGAGCACATCCTCCCCACAGCATTCAAAACTTCACCCTGCCCCTTAGAAGGAGCAACATGTGAAGAATCTGAAGAAGACTGGTGATAACCATTAGCATAATTACAACCCACTGGCCCATTCAGATCATCATGAACATCTTCACCACCACATGAACTATATTCACAATAAAAACCCTTCTGAGGAACCAAGGAATTTCCAAAATCAGCATACTTACAATCTGTGTTCAGTTTACTTTTACCTTGGCGACTACCACTAGTTTTTCTATTGGCTTTGAGATGTAAATCAACTCCCCTTGACGCTTTCATCTTGGTCCAGAATGACAAAGGATCAACCTTGATGACCACAACATCACCTTCCACCTATACATGAAAAAGTGACTTCACTCAGCACGAAAAGAGTGAAATCTAGCTCTCATATGTTGATAGATTCTTTTAGCTATATTAGATAGGTAGATCAGGCATCTTGTTAGAAATGCAAGTCTTGGTCATTTTCTAACTACTCAGTGAGAATTTACCAACCAACAAATATTATAGAAGCTCAAACTTACAGCCCTGTTTTGTGCAGCAATTCCACTGATAAGAACATCTGTAGGAACTCCCTCAATTTTGCAGTATGCCTACCAATAGAAAACAGTATATGAAAAAGGCTAAGAATAAAAGTTATTAGGGAAAATTGAAAGAACACTTGGGAATTGTCAGAGAACAAACCTCGAGCCGATTGTGAGCATTTACACGAAATAACACTTTAAATACATCACCTTTCTGCCAAGAATTTGAGATAGCAAACACAAGTGAGCAAACAAAAATTAAGGAAAAGCTATGTTAGTAAAGACAACAATATTATTGCATTAAATATCAAACAAACCTCTAACGCCTCATTAACAGTCTCCATCGACCAGTATGGAGCAAAAAATTTACTCTGAGCAGGACCCTCAAACTGGTGAAAAGGAAGCGATTTTCCATTGAGACCTCCACCAACAATTGGTTCTGGACATGGCTTAGCCAGCATTGATCCACCACGACCAGATGACACTACGTCTTTTAGTTGTTCGTTTGCATGCATAGTTGGCAAAGAACTATATATGATACCCGATGCTGTGGCTGGTCCATGCTCCCTGGTGGGATTTGCATCTAATTCCATCCGCCTCGAAGATGAACAACCCATAGATGACGTATAACATTTTGTTTTGCCACCATTTCCAACAGACAGTGAAGACTCCCCACGTGGTTCATTTGGTTGACTAGAAGCTGCTCTCGTGACAATTCAAAACAGAAACCATATCCTCAGAATTGTTCTGAAAGAATACCAGAATTATTATACAGTCTAGGCACAAACAGTAAACTATGCTAGTGCACTCCAGAGGACTTATTTACTTTTCATCACAACTAATGACAGCATCAACAGAGTTAAAGAGGAAGTTCATTGATTCATTTAAAAATAAATAAGTGGACACTGTTCTGTTCATCAAATTCTTAGCTGACACTGAAAGGGAATACAAATACCCTTGTCTAAAAAAACTGACGAAAACAAGAATACAAAAGCAAAGATAACAAAAATTCCAAAATCATTGATCTTTCTTTATTCACAGTTATAACTCAAATCTTAAAAACAGCTAACTCACTGAACTTTCCTCAACAACCACAAAAGACAAACACGATTGATACTTATAAGCTAGGATTACCTGTATTGGGAGAATTCCGTTTGGATCGGCGATTAGACCGGCGCCTATACTTCTTCTTTTCCTTATCAACACTATCCCCAGCCCCTTCAACCACCATCACTGCCGATTGCTCACTCAAACTTCTCATAATTCCCCGCTTGATAATTACAAGAAAAACTATTAATCAAGAACAATGAGGTGAAAGCTACGGAGAACCCTGAAACCGAGGCACCTTCCGATTGTTAAAAAATATTACGGAAGAACCGAAGATAATGGGACATAAAAAAAATAACATGAAAGAAAGGGGAAAGAGATGATAGGGTCTTATAAAGAGGTGAAGGTGGGAAGTTAAAGAGATAAAGGATCATGATGATTGGTCGGCTGAGACAAATGGCGCCGACTATCGATTCCTGTCTGCTCCCCCCCTAAGCCCCCTATCACAGCCAGCCCCCTCTCTTTCTTTTCTTTTCTTTTCTCTTCGCATCCCTGTTCTTTTTACCCGGGTGTATGTTGACTTGGTGGGTCGGGTTTTAATTTCAATTTAATGTTTAATATTTTATAAAAATATTAGAATCAACGAGTTGAATATATCATATTTAATATTTTTAAGGATATTAAATGGGTTGGATATATTAATTTTTTATTTTTATTTCTTACAAAAATATATATCAAATTGCAATTATTGAATTTAAATAATACTTCTATAATGCATGTATTAAAAACAATATAAAAGCTATCATGATTCTAACATAAAAACAAAACAAAATAAAAATCGCTATTTTATAAAATCGGGTGCAGCATGATAGAAAAACAGACCACCAAGAAAGGGGTTGGATATATTAATTTTTTATTTTTATTTCTTAGAAAAATATATATCAAATTGCAATTATTGAATTTAAATAATACTTCTATAATGCATGTATTAAAAACAATATAAAAGCTATCATGATTCTAACATAAAAACAAAACAAAATAAAAATCGCTATTTTATAAAATCGGGTGCAGCATGATAGAAAAACAGACCACCAAGAAAGGGGGTGTTTGTGAATGTGTTTAGAAAATATTTTTGAAAAAAATTATATTTTAAATTTAAAAAATAGTGTTTTTAGATTATTTTTATATGATGATGTTAAAAAAAAACAAAAAAAAACATATCATTTTAATGTATTTCTGAATAAAAAATATTTCTAAAAATAATCTCAATCACACTCCCAAACAGACATGCGTTATAAATTATTTTTCTGGGTTTGTGAACTTAAAAATTTGATATGATTTTTTATATTTTTTTATATGGTTTCTTGGTTATCGAACAAAAATAATTGGAATTGTAAAATACGAATCAAACTTTAAGAGTAATATAATTTATGTGAAAGTGAGGAATAAAGAACACGTTGAGAGATTTAGAGGGTATTTGGTGTTGTGTTTAAAAAAAAAATTATTTATTATTTTAAATTAAAAAAATAGTATTTTAGATCATTTTATGTACTGATATCAAAAATAATTTTTAAAAACTAAAAAAAATTATTTTGATATAGATGGTTGGGACATAAATTATATTACTCTATCAAGGACTCATATTATTTATATTAAGTTATACATATTAGGTTGGGTTGAGCAAATTTTAAAAATTTCAACTTACACTGAACCCATGATATATATTTATTAAAAAAATTATTTACTAGCATTTATAATATTTATATTATTTAACATCGATCGGTTATAATTAATTAAATAATGCAACTACTACATAGAAGGTTTTTTTTTTTTAACAACTCTACTTTTTATAATTATTTTTCAATGGAAGGGTTTGGAAAAAAGTTCTCAAAAAGCATGACGGGATGATAAAAAACTTGTAATTTACATAATAAATTTTGAATTCAAGTCAAGATATATATATCTTTTATAAAAATGTAGAACAATCAAAATTTTATTCGTTTACTTAACCTATAAAATAGGTTTTATGACGAGTCAAGTTTTCTTCATGTAAAAAAAGATTTTGAAAGAAAGGTGGTGAGGGGTCCCTGTGTGTATTGGTCTTTATGGTCATATAGAAGACGTGAAGATGGGCTTTTATAACATAAAAATAGAGATCTTTTGATTGGTAAAGCGATTTTTTTTTAATAAAGTGTTTATTAATGAAAAAAAGATTAATTTTTTTATTATAGTCTTTTTTATAATATATTTACATCTCCACACATGATTATAGTTATTTTTAAAATAATATTTCAAGCTTTGATCTACCTATACACAACGCAATCCTCTTTGATAACAGAAATAAAATAAAATAAAAGCAATATTTCCTTTTAAAAAGGCAGGACAGCCTACTTTCCTTCCCCACGAATCACCATTTGCTGAAAAGAAAATGAGTTGGGAAACCTTCGATGCTAAGTATACGGTAAACCATTTTGGTCCCTTCTAAAAAAGTTTATATTTGAATAATAAATCTTTATTCTTTTATATTTAAGTTCTTATCAATTGAAAGATAAGAGTAAAAGTTATTGAGAAAAAAAAAACAGAGAGAGAGAAAGTTGTCTACTAGTCATATTTTAAACTGTAAAAAAATACCACTATCGGTGTTAATAAATTTGTTTTGATAAGAATAATTCAATGTAGATGGTTTGAATCTCTTAATATTGATTGTCGTAACCTATTTTTTGGGTTACTTTCCGGAACAAAATAAAATAAAAATAACAAAAATAAAATAAAAATAACAAAAATAAAATAAAAAGGATTGGTACCGGTGGAAAATCACAGTGAAAATTTTGAATATTTTCAGAACTGAATCGTATCTCTTTTGTGCCTAAAAAGAGAGAAAATACAAATTTGAGGTAACAATTATGTTAAAAATCATAACTATATTTTTTTATAGGCCAATATGATTTAATAATGGGCTAATTTAAAGCATTATTATGTTTGGGAATTAATTTAGGATCCAATTAAAGAATTTAATTAAGTGCAAGGACTTAATTATGCTTTAAATTGGTCAAATTAATTTTGTTGATGAAAATAAAATTCTTGAATTTAATTGCTCAATTAAGAAGATTGGAATTTTCAGGGATCAAATTGAATTATTTTAAGCCAATTATGCGAAATCAGGGACCAAATTGAGCAAATCGAGAGTTTAATGGTTGATTGAGGGTTAATCGCGCAAATCGGAAACCAGGGACCAAAAAACAAAAGGCTCGCAAAGCTAAGGATGCTCTCAAAATTCTGACGGGGATACAATTGCATAAAATTAAAAGTTTAAAACTAATTAGGGGTACGATTAAACCAATTAAACATTGAGGGACCTAATTGTATTTTCTCACACCATCCTAAAAATAAATTTTGCATGTTCTTGTACTATTCCGATACTTGAACAGTGCAGGAACAACTCTGCAACAGAACACGGCGCCGCAGTCCTTAGCCCTTTGCAAGAATGTAGAGGCAGAGGCAGCAACACACACACAAAAACCATGTCTTCTTCCCCTATAAATAGCAGCCCTGGACGCTGCATAAGAAAGGAGGGAGGAAGAGAGAATTACGTGAGGAGAAAACAAAAAGGAGAGGCAATAGTCCAGAAAAAAGAGAGAAGAGACATAAGGGGGAAAAGGAGGGGAAAACCAGGAGAAAAAAGACCACATCAAACTCAGGAGAACGAGAGGAGGACAGAGGAAAACCAGAGGAGAAAACCAGAGGGAAAACAAAGATGAAAAAACAAGGAAGTTCTGGAAATTCATGGAGATTTTTAGCAAATAAAAACAAAGAGAAATCTCATGAAATAACACTATCAAGTTCATTTTCCTCGGCATTAACTCTCCCTCTCTCCCCAGTTTCGCAGCCCGCCTCTCTCTCTAAAACAGCCTCGTCCAGCTCTCTCTCTCTCTCTCCACCATTAGAGGACATTCAACCACCCAACACCTCTCTCATCATCACTGTGAGCTTCCCCTCTATACCAGCAACCTAGCCACACTCTCCGGCAAGGCAACAAAGACGATGGCAGTAGCAGCGACGTGAACTAGTGGAATTCTGACGTCTCCTCCGGCCAGCACAGGCCATCGTTGACGATGTTACCACCATAGAAATCATCACCTCGATCTCCTCTACCCAACGGTATCATCAGGTGCACCTTTCATCTCACTCGAAAATTTGGCACTATTCATCATCTTCCCTAGCATCGCATGAACAGTGAGACGTAATTTACGTCCCACTGTTCATGTGGGCTGGGCTAAGATGGGTCGGGCTTTGTGCCCGACCCAAGATCTAGACAAGTTGGGCTTCCAGCCCACAAGGACGGGAAGCCCAAGCAAGGCAGGCTCCAGCCCAGCCTCCCAAAAAAAACGAAAAATACAAATTGACATAAAAAAATATTTTTATTATTATTATAAAATTAAAAAACAAAAAATGTGTTTTGTTTTCATGCATATGGATGGATTCCAAGAATTTTTTCCATCATATTTTTCATTAAAAAAAAATATATTGCATCTTTCTCATGTTTTAAAACAAAAATTGGATATCATAATCGGTTTATGATTATCTGTTGGAATTTGGCCAAAATATCAAAAATAATGATAACTATTTTTTTTGAATAAATTCAAAGTATATTAAAAGAAAACAAGATACAAAGAAACGCTGACTAAGATGAGCCAGCCAAGGAGGGAAACAAACTTCCCGGAATCAAGCCTTAACGATGATAACTATTTTTGTTTTATCCATTAGGGTGTAAATGTACATTGTAAAATACATCCTTGAAAAAAAGAGTTTTAACTACAGTGTAAATTTACATTGTAAAGTACATCCGTATATAACAAAAAAGGTTTTCTAATTAGGGTGTAAAATTACATTGTAAAGTACACTCGCAGACAAAAATGGTGTTCAAAATGCAGTGTAAAAATTTTAACTTACCTAAAGTAGGCTGCACTGAGGGTGATGCGTTTTCTCCTTGCACAACAAGTCCCCTTACCCAAGACTTTCGCAGACCAATAGGTTTCCTAGTGATCGTAATACTAGGTGGCGACTCCTAATAATTATAGTCATAATTCTTACGCCTATAACATCCCTCCATTTTCACCGCGTGCTGTTGTCTCCCCCGAATCCAGGAGATGGCGAGGCGCGAAGCGTGAAAAAAAGGTCGTCGCGACAGATGAAAAAAATAAATTAGAGTTCAAAATTTTTGATTTAATTCATTTTGATTTGACTTCATAGACATAACAACAATTCTACGTCACAAAGATAAAGATATAACTATCAAATAGGTGACTTAGTAATGCAAGTTTGGGATTCAGAGTTTGCTTTTTATGTGATTTCAAGTTCGAACCTTGTATTTGATAATATGATAGTCACTAGAAGTTTATATATACGTTAACTTCAGGGCTCGTAGAATTATTCGAGAATCGCACAAGCTGATCTGGAAACTCACATCAATAAAAAAATATAAGGATCCAATTAATGTGTGTTTTAACCATGGAAATGAAGTTGTTGTGGCTTTAATGATGTTTTTTTAATGTTTTTAGGAGAGAAAAAAATGAAAAATAGATTTTTGAATTTCAAAAGGCAAAGCTTAATTTTGCAACACTAGAAGTGACTACAATTTGTACAGCAAACAACTCATCATCCATTCCTTTTACTGGTCGTTTGGCTCCACAAGTTCAGGTTGTGGTTGCGTTAAACCACAGAGATAAATGAAAAGGTAACCAAACAAGACCTCAGTTTTAATTGTGGGTCCCACACCATAAATAATGGCACGGTCGCAATGCTTTTGCACCTGCGGTCTGTCATGGGACCAGTCTTCTCCCTCCCTCACCCTCACCTCCCTCAACCATCTCTGTCTTCCCCTCCCTCACGCCATCCTTGTCTTCCCCGGCCACCCCTGTCTTCTCCCTCCCTTACAGACCTCCCTCAACCGTCTTCTTAAGTTCTCCTCCTTCAAGAAGTTGCGAGAGGCAGCCACTTACCTGGGTTTCCACATTCGCAACTCCCTTGTCATTACAGTAAAGTATGAGATTGATGTCAATATATCTTCCAGCAAAGGGGTAAAAGATGGTTAAGCTCTCTAAGATACATTGATGTCAATGTATCTTAGATAGGATTTGAACGTTCATATTGGAATTTTTTTCAGGGTCTATACAAAAACAATAAATGACCAGAAAAGAAAGGTTGAAAATATTGGCAGCTTAATTTATTTGGCAGAAGCTAGCCAGATTATATATATATATATATATATATATATATATATATATATATATATATATATATATATATATATAATCTGGCTAGCTTCTGCCAAATAAATTAAGCTACCAATATTTTCAACCTTTCTTTCTAGTCATATATATATATATATATATATATATATATATATATATATATATATATATATGGATATATGTTTGAAATCCTTAATTTGCAACCCAAATATTGTAACATTTCAATATTAGATATTAATTAATGTCTATTAATTTGTGTTAGTTTTTTTATTTATTTAATACTATGTTGAGATCATATAAAAAACATGGTAACCAAACACATGAAACAGTTTTTCATTAAACTTAAACTTAATCACAGTTTTAACCAAACACTTAAATTTCAGTTATGAACCGTAACTAAAAGCACTTTTCATGAAACTGTTTTTTTTAACCTCAACCACAACGCAATCGCAGAGGCAAACAGACTCTTAAAATATAAAACCCAAGCATGCATAAATGTTTATGACAAATCACGTGAGTCTAGCCTTGGAAACCCTCTACTAGCCTTTTCTTCCAATTTTTATCCATTTAAGATTTTTTATTATGCTAAAAAACCCTTTTTATAAATTGTAAAAGCCACTTACATGTGTTTCGTCGCGGTCACAGTCATATTTTTTTCAACATAAAAAAATATTAATTGTGTGAGATTTTTTTATTATAATATAAATTAGGCAAAATAATAAATCCGTGTATAATTCTTGTGGAGTGCAAGTTTCATATAAAATAAATGAATTTTACATCAATATAAATATATATGTTTAGTAGGTTTCAACGAAATCACCAATATCAATTTTTTATTATCATTGAAAAAACAAGAAGATACAGATACTTGACTTATCAAATTCACTGTATTAGGATTAGTTCATTTTATAATCCAATTTAACTTAAACACAAAAAACAAAATATAAATTGTGAAAACACATACAATAACCAAATAACAAAAATAAGTAATTCATTTTCTATCTACAAAAAGAAGAAAACATCATTGAAAATCCATCCCTACATTACCATCATTATTATGACTATAACAATTAAAATTATTATCAACATTACAGTCTAAACAATTAGAATCATTAAATTACCCAGAAGAATAAAAAAAAAGCAAAAATTATTACAATAAAAAAATAATTACTAAAATTATCATTATTATTGCAAAAAAAAATAAAACCATAAAATCATCTGATCCAAAAAAAACAAAAAAAAACACCAAAAAAAAGAACAAAGGGGAAAAAAAGAAATATTAATTTTTAAAATGATCACTAAAATAAATTAAAATTTTAGAACTCAACCGAATAAAAATAAAACCCCAGCAAAAAATTAAACAAAAAAATTAAAACAAAAACTAAAAGTATGCATGTATAAATACGGGTAAAAAAAAAATATTGTCCAAGAAGGTCTGAAGAAACCAAAGGAATTAATACTAAATAAAAAAATCAAAATAATAAGGGCTGAAATGAAAATAAAATATATAATTAATTCTAATTGAAGGACAAAACTATAAAAAATAAAAACTTTGGGATCGAAACAAATAAAGGTTTTGTTTAAAAAAATACAGTGTATTTTTTTTAAAAAAAATAAAAGAATAAGGACCGAAATGAAAAGTAATATATATTACCAATTTCAATTGGATGACATATTTAAAACAAACTAAAACCTATAGACCGAATTAATTAAAGGAACAGAAATCAAACCAAAAATCAAAAGAATAAGGATTGAAATGAAAAACAATATACATGATCAATTTTAATTGAAGGGCACAATTGCAAACAATCAAAATTTCTATTGAAAAAATCAGGAATAAAAACAAAATAAAAAGTTTAGGGACTGAAATAAAATTATCAAAACATGAAGGACCATCATGTGTTTTCCAGCTACAGGAGAAAAGGGGGGGGGAATGAAAAAATCATACACCAGCGATTCTTCGATCACCTTCACACAACACAAGCCACCAAGAGTAAGAGGACATGGTGGTGCACTCGGTAACATGATGACTTGACATTTTTCACCATATATAGACACCGAACACGTCGTCTAACAGGGGTGTACGAGTGAAAATTGACGGCGTGTCGTACGGATGCACCTGCAAGAACTTTAAAAAAACAATAAGAAAAAAATGCAAAGTTACCTATACACTCTGGATCCAGCGATAACCACGAAAAAACCAGACATGAAAGTACCCTAGCGTCACGCCTTCATTTTTATTTTTCTGAGGGTATCTACGTAGTTTTACTGTTCAAGAATATATGAAAAACCAAAAATGCCCCCATATCCAACCCCTGTCATGTGTCCCACCTGAGGGCAAAGCTAATATTTCTTTATTTAATATCAGAGGGAAAACCAAAAATACCCTCAACCGACGCTCGTCTTTTTGTCAGCTCTCAGGGGTAAATAGCTAGTTTCATTGTGCAAATTAAAAAGGAAAATACTAGAAGACCCCAAACAATTTACAAATACCAAACAAGTTTTTGGGAAATGTCCAAAATGCCCTTGGTACTAAGCGTTAAATTTTTCGATCTGAGTGGCAAAATAGTAATTTTACTATTGAAATACACAATGATTTGTGTCTAGGAACACAATAAAACCGTAATGCATTTTATGTTATACGAGCCATTGGCCTATGCTCCGTCGCAACAAGAATTTTTTTTTGCCTCATTTCAACACATGTCATTTTTTATTTTGGTTCTTATTTTTTTTATTTTTTGATTTAGTTTCGTTCTCTTTATTTTTTTTTATCCTTCTAAGATAATTCTTAATTTTTTATTTGTATTTATATATCTATACTCTTAGTTTTGACTTTTATTTTTTATTATTATTTATCTTTGTATTAAATACAGTTTGCATTAGAAAATACAGTAAGTTTAGTTTTGATGGCGTGAAATGAGAATGAAACTCTCTCTCATGCATGTATAGTGAATCTTCTGCTGTTAATGATTTGTTATTTTTTCATTTATTTTGTCTATGTGTTGCTTGATATATTTTTAGTTGAAAATGATTCTTATTTAAAAAAAATTAAATTATTTTGTATTTTTTTAAGATTTATTCTTCATATTATTATATTAAAAATATTTCAGAATATTGAGATTAAATTAGTTTGAGATTTTTTTAAGATTAAATTAATTTGATATTTTTGTAAAAAATAACTTATTTCATTTTTAATATATATATTTTAAGGTGTTAATATTAAATAAATATCAAAATATATAATTAGCCTCACATATTTTTAAGAAAAAAAACCTTAAAAATAATCGTTATCATTATTTTAAAAGTCTTGTTTATAATAAAATGAGTATATAAAAAAACCTTAATAATCAAAAGTTTTGTAAATTGATTATTTCGCTGAGATGTATAGCATCATTAACATTTTTTTACATGTTAAAAATTTTAGTTCTAGTTGCGGCGAAACGCAGGGCAAGTGGCTCGTATATTTTTTATTGTAGATAATTTGGCTTAATTTTTTCACATGTTTTGCCTACGTGTAGCTTCATTTATTTTCTGTACGTGATATTAGATTTGACATATCATACATAAAAAAACCTTAAAAGTCTTTTTTTTTAACAAAAACAACATCAACTAATGAATTATTTTGATTATTATTCTCATTGTTATTATCATGATTGTTAAATTATCATAATTATTATAGCTACTATTATAATCATTATTGTAAATAATTAATATTTTACTTATTATATGCAATACTATCGTTGCCACCATCATTATTGTTATAAAAAGAAATTATTTTTTTTGTTTATTTTTTAATATTTATTCTTCATATTATTATATTAAAAGTATTTCAGAACACTAAAAAATAAAATAAAACAAACATGCCAACATTTAAAAAATAAAAAAACTAACATGCCAACATTTTGTTAATGATTAACAAATTACTAAAAAATATCAAAATATCCTCGCTACCAAAGCTTTCTTTTTCTTTTTTCCACCCAAAGTAAAAAATGATATTTCTTATTTAATAAATTGTGTTTGTTACTGCAAGAAAAACACACGCTCTCTCTATATTTGTTTTTGATATTTTTTATCTTCAAATAATAAAAACTATTGGTTTTAGTTTTTTTTCAACATAAAAAAGCTAACAATCAACCATTATCTATGCAAGTTTTTTAAAACCATATATTTTTAGTATTGAAAATCTCACCAATTAGATCTTTGCTATTTTTACAAAATGAAAACCCGTATAACTCTCAAAGATATGAGTTTTTTAGGGTGCATCAAAATCACTGACCTCTTGCTTTATCTCTTATTGCAAAACTAAAAAACTAAAAAAATCTTAATTTATCTTCCATTCACCAAGTCACTCACCATGATTGAGCTACCTTCAACAATACTGAGTCATATTGGGTTCAAATTGATTTTTTTTTATATATATATAAATTCTATTGTTGGTGGCGACCCAGAAGTCGACACGTTGTTGGGTGTGTTATTGATGTTTTTTAGTTCATGGAGTATGATATTGAAGGAAGTATTTTGACGCTCCAAACATGTTTGGAATATTTGAAGACAGACTTGAAAAACATGCAGTTGAAACCCATACTTGTTTTGGTTTTCAAGTTTATTTTGGACAAACCGAACTCCACTACTGTGTTTTTTTAGTATTTAAAAAGTTTGGAGATCTCTGTAAATTTCTTAGAGAAGTTGTCTAATTTGCCAAAGCTATCTATGGTTGAGAAAATTGGCGTTGGTCTTGCGTTTTCTGATACAAAGAACACAAATACTTGGATGTTTGGTGAGTTATTGGTTTATTCCTCTTTTTTTGCCCGTTACTGGTTTGGAAGCTTGGATTGCATTTGTTGGCTGAGAAAGCGGAGAAGAAGAAAGCCAAAGAAAGCAAAGAATTAAATAAAATCACTTTTTCAATTCACACTAAAATGAGTTTGGATAAACAATGTTGGTTGAATAGTGTTTTTGGGACCTAATTTAGCTTATTAGTTAGTGTATGTGTATATATATATATATATATAATGGACTCAAAGAATTGTCGGAAAAAGAAAAAAAGCTTGGGGGCATTGTCAGCCAAGCCCAATCCTAAAAAAAAAAAATCCCAATTTTAATCGACAGAAGTCTAACTAATTTTGAAGGGAAAACCAAGTCGGAAAAAAACCAAGTATTAGCTAATCTTCAATATTTTAAAGCATGTCTTCATGAAAAGAAAAAAAAGTTACTGGTAAAATAATTTTTTGAAATGCAGTGTTCAACTATTGTTTTTTTTTTTTAAATTTCTATATATTATTTAATATTAAAAAAATACTCATCATAACCACTAATACTCCACCACGTGCACCTTGACCGAGGTCTAGCCAATCAAAATCAACCGAAGGTGTATAATTATGTCACCGTTCCAAAGACGCCATCAATAGATATATCAAGCGTCAAAAATACAACACCCAAGCTCTCTATAGAACTGATCGTAAAAACCTTGATAAAAGCGCTCTCTCTCTCTCTCTCTCTGTAACCCATGGCATACGTTGAACGAGGTTAGGCTCTCTTTCTCCTCTATATATTTTCTTCATCATTTTCAATATCTCAATGTTAGGGTTTGATTAATGTTAATTTTATCCAGCCCTTTTCTGTATTGCGAATCTATTTATATGGTTTGTGATTTTTTGTTCCCATTTGTTTAGTTTAGAAATTGGGGTTTTCACATGAGTTGACTTTTTTTAGTGAACCCTTATATTTACTGGGTGAAGAACTAATTGTGCCTAAGACGAAGTCATGAATTTAAAAATGAACATAAATTATGCTTCGAGATTCTTTAATTAGATTATCTGTTCTGTTGTTGGTAATAACTCAGAAGCTTGATCATTAGTTAGAAGATGATGCCATAATCTGTTTTTTTTAGCTTATAATCGAACGACTTTTGTTTCTTCAAGAGGATTACAAACCAGTTCAAGGTGGAAGATGGTACATATTTCGATGAAATTGATGGGACATCAAATTGACTCGTTAGTGTTTTCTCTTGCCCATGCGTATGTGCCGGCATTATTAATTCTTGGCCACTACACATTTAGATAATCAATTCTTCTGGGGACTGTTTCTAGTTTTCTCTTATGCTCGAAACATTATACAATCAACATTTTTCTGCCTTTCCGCTATTATTTTGATGTCGATGCTCTTCTTTTACAACATATTGTCTTGTGTCAAAGTTGATGACGTCCTGTTCTTTTTCTTAATTCAGCCTTCATGTCTCTTTTATGGTGTTACTTGGATTAAATATTTTATGCTGCTTTATCATTTGTGAGAATTGGATGATGAAAGTAATTGTTTGTAAAATTCTCTATGTCTATAACCCCTTGGCTTGTAATGCAATTGGGTGGCAACATTGATTGAAATAGTGATAACAAGCTAAATCTGTGGCTGACTAACTGCATGGTTGATGGGCGCAATATATACATTTCTTTTCTTGGTGTGAGTTATAAAGGAAACAAACATGATGAGGATTGAAAATCAAGTGGGAGCTTTTCCTTCTCCTTGATTATTATTGTCATGAATGATTAACAGCAACAATTGCGATCTTTTGTTGTTGTTGTTGTTGTCAGGTGTCGTGAAATCCCAGCGATCAATATGGCGACTTAGAACAATCACTGACTTCTTCTGGGCTATTTTGAATTTCATAGGCGTGTTCTTTTCTACTATGTTCTCGGTAATATAATGATTTTATGTTGTTGCTTTGACATAATATGCCTGTTTTGGTGCTTCTAGCTCTAGAGAGTAACCTTCTTTATTCCTTCCATGTCCTAGATGGAAAAGACAGATGCTTACAGAAAAGGATCTGGTTCTAGCAAGAAATGGGATGGTGGCCCAGGAGGTCCTGGGAGTGGACCATACGGGCGTGGCCCACGTGGCCCACCCCGGGGACTGGATAATGTTAGAGGGATTGACCACAGTAAGTTTATTTTATAGATTCTTGGATACTTAGGTGCTTGCTTTACAACTTTTAGTTAAACACATTTTTGATATCCTTTACTTCCAGGTTCCATGCCTGCCTGTGGCTCATGCTGTGGCTAAAGTGTTGAGGTACCTCTAGCTCATTTGCAGTTGGAAATGAAATGTGATTTGTGTCATTGAAACTTCCAAGAAGATCTGTGCCTTGTTCATAGTTCTTAAATGTTATGATTCTTGATGCACGAGCTTCATGTAAACGATTTGTAAAAGAAGCTGATATGATATTTCAGAGTTTCTAAATACGAAGCAATAATTGTGTGCTTTGGAGGCTATCATCCTTCAGCGTGATTACTTACCATTGTGTGTAGATGGTGGTTTCCATTGTCAACCAAATCTTCTTCTAGGGGATTGGTCAATTGTCATGAATGGTTTGGCCCCTACTGCTCATGCATCAAGCTATGCAGCAGTTGCCTGGAGCAAAACCAAATGACCAGACCCTTTCGCCATGCTTTAGACACGGCACGAGAATGCCTAATTGTCGTGCAACAGTGCACGAATGTTTGACTCCTGCTTGGCGACGCCTAGTTCTTGCAATATCGGCTAGTCCCAACAGCCAGTAAGAAATGGGCAATTGCTGAAACTTAATGGTAAAATGGGACTGGGTGGTTTTGAATTTGAGTTTAACATGCAGATTAGCATTTGTTTATGGCGGCTTTTCAACATAAAAGAAATCAATTCAGAACTCAGGGAGAAGACAATTCTAACCATGCTATAGAAATGCATTTTAATTTACGAGGGCAGGCCTGAATTGATATTGTACCATGTCCTGGAAACTCGGTCGTTTTCGTACGAGAGTACCAAATGGTTTATATTGTCTATGGCAATGCCTTTATTTTCTTACATTACAGCCAGCCCTCGTGTTATTTCTGCGTGTCTTACTCTGGTCGAAAGGAAATAAGATGTCGGACTCTGTTACAAGTGTAATAGGATGTTTTTTAAAATATTTTTTAATGTATAAATATATTAAAATAATGTTTTTTAATTTTTAAAAATCAATTTTGATAGTAATATATAAAAATAAGCTAAAAATTAAAAAAATAATTTAAAACAAAATTAATTTAGAATAAAAAATTAAAATTTTATTTTTTTTCAAAAATATTTTTGAAATATAAAAATAAGGCTAAGTTACCTGGTAACGCATCCCTCGGTCTTGGTGTGGGAATGTCAATGGTGCTACAGCTTCTTACATTTTCGCTCCACCATTTTAGTTGCCCAGGATTCATAAAACTTGCCTGGAGGTTCCAGAAACTGTCTTGTGTCTTTCCAAAGCACTAAGGGCGAAGGTATTTAAGAACAGATTTCATTTTGCTTCACAATAATACATGCATGTTCGAGTTTGATGCTACGTCACTTCGTGATGTTCGTACTTGGCCGAAACAAAAAATGATTTTTATTTCCAAAAGCTAGCAAGTAAATTTTCCCTTGTCTACTATTGCGGTGCGAAGGTGTTTGGTATTCGCAGATCGCACCGCAATTTGGTGTTTGGTTAACAAAAATAAGTGCTTTTTTTGTGTGGGACCCACACCAAATTATATCCAAAACGCCGATTCAAAAAAAGCTGGAAATTGATGCTTTTTCGATTGCGATTGCGATTGCGATGGCGATTGCGATTTCTTATCGTGCCGAAATACATCAAAATAATATTTTTTTATTTTTTAAAATCAGTTTTATTTAAAAATATATTATAATATTATTTTTTTATTTTTTAAAAAAATAATTTTAATATCAATTTTAAAACAATAAAAAAATTTATTTTTTAAAAAATACTTTTAAAACAAAATGTGAAATAAGCACGAAAGGTATTGGGGTTTTTCTTTATTACTATTCAGAATTTTCCATCTTTAATTTTATTATTATTTTTCAAGCTATTATTTTCCATATATTTTGTTTTTCTTTCTCTCATATACGTTAGTTGGATTGTTTTTTATTTCAGTAAAACCATTAAATCATGTTTTCTCTAAATTTGATTATTCAATTTAATGTAGTCAAATTCCTATAAAAAATGACATATGCAAATTAAATTCATTAATAATAATAATAATTATCGTAATAAAGTTAACGCAATCTTAACGTTAACACAATCTCATCTTTATTATCGTTCAACTTTTAATTGAGTGTGATTCTAAAGGGGTGTTTGGGAGAGGTTTTTGAAAAAAATTGATTTTTTTTTTTTAAATTAATTGTTTTTGTATTTTTAGATAAATTTGATGTGTTGATGTCAAAAATTATTAAATTTACAAAAATTATATATATATATATTATTTTAATGTAATTTCACAAGTTAAAAGCAATATGAAAAGCTTGGTAACCAAACACCCAAAACTGCTTTTTTTTCAACCTCCAACTCAACCACAGTTTTAACCAAACACTTCACTGCTTATTTTGAACCACAGTAAAAGCACTTTTTTTGAAACTGATTTTTTTCAACCTCAATCGCAAAAGCAAAAGCAATGCCAAACACACTCTAAAATGAAGGAAAAACTATTGACTAGTCGATCCTCACCATTGCAATTTATGCTGCCCTGTCGTGTAATTGCTGTCATTTTAGAGTCTATTTCATAAGAAAAAAGAATCTTTACTGAAATTCATTTCTAAGTTCTATTATAGCATTTTAAAAATTTATGGTGTATTAACTGTTGCTTTTAATTAAAAACTAATTGCCTACTTTAATGTCGCTCGCATCCAAAATCGAAAGCATCTCATTATGGAGGAGTCAAATCTCTAAAATGATTTTTTAAATAGTATATATATAGTTTTTTTTTATGACATATGCTTCAATGGTAAAAATCATTTTGAAAATTTGTTTTTTATATTATTTTAAATATAGTACAACTATTTTGTATGTAGTTTAATTATAAAATTAATAGGAGTAAATAAAAATAAACCCAAAAACATTATAATTATTAAATTTTTAATTATATTTAAATTAAAAAAAGAATTTAAAATTAAAAACCCCGCGACAATTTAAATTTAAAATTCTAAAATATTGAAAAATTCCTCCAAAATTTCATTTGTCACCAACTTATTATCGTTCAGTGTTAAAAGAACTTTAAGAAACAAACTGAATTGATATCAATTTTATAACACGATATAATATCTTATCTTAAGATAACCCAATAATGTTCTAGTTGAAATTGTTTGCCAAGCAATGAAGTATACATTTGACGAATATCATTAATTTGATAAAAAAAAATTCAATAAATTAAACTATGTTATAAAAATATATGAAACAAATACACTGCTATGAAAATGATCAAATAAAAAAATTACCTTTGATTCTTTAGTCGTTCCACTTTGTTGACAGTTTTCAATTTGGATAACAAAACTAATAAATTTTTTAACTTCTCTATTTATTTTTTGTCATCTATTTGAGATATTTATTTGAGAACAATTATTTAAGAAAACATATTTGAGTTCATCTAAAAAACTTGTATTAATATCTATATATCTATATATATATATAAGGAAACAAATTCATAATAAAAACTCGTGTGCCAAATTTCTAATTTATATTAGTCCTCTCGATTATTATATATATATTCACTCATTGAAATTGAGGTTTATGTTTATATATATATTCTCTCTCGGCTCATCTCCTCTCATCTCATCTCTCTTTTATTCTCTCTCGGCTCCTCTCATCTCTGAAATCATCCTCTCCCTGTCGATTGTAAGCTCATCGTCGATTTGTAAGCTCATCTCCTCTCCTCTCATCTCTCTCTCGGTTTGGATTTGGGGTATTATTGTTAAAGGAGAAGATTGTGAGGGTTGGCTTCGTGGTTGGTTTTATTTTTGGTTTTTGCAAGGTTTTTTGAGTGTTATTTTGCTGAATTCTAACATCTCAGAGCATCGATGGGGCTTTTATTCTCTCTCGGCTCCTCTCATCTCTGAAATCATCCTCTCCCTGTCGATTGTAAGCTCATCGTCAATTTGTAAGCTCATCTCCTCTCCTCTCATCTCTCTCTCGGTTTGGATTTGGGGTATTATTGTTAAAGGAGAAGATTGTGAGGGTTGGCTTCGTGGTTGGTTTT
>CM063592.1:13216205-13291266 GCA_032356905.1 Salix exigua
GAAGAGATGAGGTTGGATCTATTCTTTGCTCCCTAAACCACGTTACGTTTGTTAGAGTGTTAAATGCGGGTTGCGTATTTTTAAATTCTCTTTTTTATTTTGCCGTAAAAGGCTTGATATATAAATCACTTTTATTATTGAATAAAATAACAGTTCCATTCTCCCTCTCTTGATATCTTTAGTGCTTAAAGATTTTGGCTCTAATAAGTGACATCAGAGCTTTCTTATAGGGATCTAATCACCAGGATATAAGAATTTGCAATGTTCTTGTGAAGAGGGCAGCAAAGAAGGAAAAAAAGTGAGATCAAGGTGTGACAACTGAAAAAAATTTCATTCAATCAACTATTCTTAGGCTTCATGGTCATTATGACCATTAGGTCATGTTGAAGGAAAATTTCCTTTCATCAAAGAGTATTGAAGTTTGATCAAGACTGGAATTCTCACGGCTAGAGTAGAACAAACGGAAACACAATAAAAGATCATGGAGAACATGAGACTGAAAGACTTAAAGTAAAAAATCACCTCTTTCAAGCCATTAATCGTACCGTTATAGAGACGATCTTTTTTTTTTTTTTTTTTGCAAAAAGAACATGGGATTTCATGTGTCATAAGTATCAAGGGTCTACTCAGGTAAAACATGCTCAATTACAAGCATTCTGAGGAGAGTTTGAGCTTCTTGGAATGAAAGAAGAAAAGAGTGTTGATGGCTATTTCAGTCAAACTCTTACTATTGCCAACAAAATAAAATCTCATGGTGAATGTATGGAGCAAACTGTTATCATTGAAAAGATTTTGAGATCCATAATGACAAGGTTTGATTATGTCATATGCTGTATCAAAGAATCAAATAACCTTGCTAAAATGACCATTGATGAACTCCAAAACAGCTTGCTTGTGCATGAGCAAAGAATGAAAGGACATAAAGAGGAAGAGCAAGTTCTCAAGGTCGCTAGTGAAGAGAAGTCTAAAGCACGTGAGGATGTTCGATTTAGAGCAGAATTGGAGGTCATGAAGGCTTTAAAGGCAAAGACAAAGGCTAGGGAAGACAACCTCTTAATAAAGC
Organism: Salix exigua; assembly: GCA_032356905.1. Lineage (NCBI taxonomy): Eukaryota > Viridiplantae > Streptophyta > Magnoliopsida > Malpighiales > Salicaceae > Salix > Salix exigua. The sequence goes on from CM063592.1 coordinate 13,217,269, forward strand.
CATCATTGAGTGCTTTGATGGTATAAACTAGTACATTTCTCTTATGAGAGTTTGATACAACTGATTTAGATAAGATGAAGTTCTTTCTTGGAGTAAAGGTTGTGCAAAATGATAAATAAATTTACTTGAGGAAAAAGAAATATGCTATGGAGATTTTAGAGAGGTTCAATTTGAAGAATGCAAATTCAGTTCATAATCCAATGGTACCAGATATAAAACTAATGAAGAATAAAGATGAAAAACAAGTGATATGACTCAATGCAAACAAATGATTGGTAACCTTATGCATCTATAAATGAATATGATGGACCTTATGTCTGTGGTTAGTTTAGTCAATATGCATGAAGAGACCTACAAGTTTATACATGTAGGCTATTAAGAGAGTTTTAAGGTATGAGAAGGATCAATGAACCTAGGAATTTGTTATAAAATGGATTCTCCAAGTGATGATATTTTAATGGCCTTCTCTGATAATGACTATGCCAATGATCAAGATTATCATAGAAGCACTTCTGGATATGTTTTTATACTTAGTGGGGGAAAAATTGTTTGGAGTTCAAAGAAAGAACCAATATCTCCCTTTCAACACTCAATTCAGAGTTTATTTCTGCAGCTCATTGTGTTTGTTAAGCAGTGTGGATGAGAAAAGTGCTCAAAAGGTTAAAATACAAGCAAGGTACACCTATTATCATACACTATGCTAACATGTCTACGATTAAATTAGTAAAGAATCTAGTTATGCTTGGCAGAAGTAAGCATATAAATGCTAGGTTTCACTTCCCATGTGAGCTTTACAAAGAAGGTGTAATTGAGTTAAAGCATTGTAATTCACGAGACCAAGTTGCTGATATTATGACAAAAACATTGAAGATGAATACATTTGAGAAATTGAGAAGTTTGTTGAGCGTATGTGTGGTATCAAAGGGGTAAACTGCTTGCTGGAAGCATTACAATTTAGAAGAGGAATTTTTGAAATTGAGTTAGTTACTAATGTCCTCGTCTTTAAGATTAAAAGATTAAGTTTGATTTATTCTTTACTCATAAAACCACGTTTGTAGGGGTGTTAAACGTGAATCACATATTTTTCTATTTTCCATTGCAAAGAGTTGAAATATAAACCAATTTTACTATCGAATAAAACAAAATCTCATTCTCCTGAATTAAAGATCTTTAGTGTTTAAAGTTTTTGGCTCTAACATTTGAACTCATTTTAACAATTGAGTTTCGTTTCGCATTTCAATTAAAAAAAATGGAACACATCGAAGTAAATTTTATCTTGTTCAGAATCTCGGTATGTTTGGAAAAATTCAGCTCGGAACGTTCAAATTTTGTTCTGCCCGTTTTGGTCAGGCCAAATTGTTTTTTTTATATATAAATAATGAATAGTTTTATAATATGAATCATATCTCTTAATCTGACTATTAGATTAAGATGAAATTTTATGAGGAGTATCTTGACATATTTATATATATTATGTTAAAATTTCAGAGCAACCAGAGCATGTAATTACCTTGCAAGATTGATAATGACATTCTCATAATATTATATAAGTTCATGATTTTGTTCAGAAAAATTATTTTATTGTCTTTTTAAGATCAATTTTTTTTTCTCAATTTTATTATTCAACATGTTTATTATGAATTGAATTTTATAATTTGATTTGATTTTGTTTGCTTTATTTAAAGTTATCATGGTCTTATAACACATGTCACACATTGAAAGATTAACTTAGGTTGACTCGAGTTGATTCAATATATCGTTGTTTCAATATTTTTATAAGATATCAACTTGATTTTTTTTAATAAAATTATATTTTTATCAATTTTCCATGTTATCTTTGAACTCATCAAGAAAGTCAAGTTAGGTCATGTACTACTAACTTATTATGACACACGTATAATGTTTTCTTAAATAAAAAAGCTAAAATAATCAACAATAACAAATTTCTCTTTCTAAATGGGTGTTTGACATCATGGTTCAACCTGAGGTTGCGTTAAACTGCAACTTCAAACACACAAATAATCAAAGGAGAACCCAATTTTTATTGTGGATCCCACCATAAAAATTAAATTCGTGCCGCAGGTGCAAAAGCAGCGGAGCAATTGCGATGTAATTAACCATACGCTGGAACCACATGATTTCTGTCTCCACACGCAAACACCCACCCACAATCCCTTGCATCATCTCTTCTCCCTCAACTGTGCATCTCTTCTCTGCATCTTTTCTCCCTCACCTCCCCCACACGCACAGTCAAGGTTTTATGCCATCCTTGAAGTGACGATACCGGCTAGGATGTGAAGATGGCATTGCAGTTTAAAAGGTGGAGCACACTGATCATGACACATAAATCTTCAATGGCCTCCCGGTGTCTGATATCTCTACCCATCAAAATTATATATATATAATGATTTAATGGGGGCATGAAGCATGGAAGCTGAGTCATCTGATTTTGGTTGACATTTTGTTCCCAATGCTATTATGTGAGAGTTTTTTTTCTTAATACCATTGTTTGTGCAACTAACCTTTATGGAACATTGTTTATGTTCTTGGCAAGGAAGGGAAAGGACAATTAAGTGGTGATATTTTTTTTTGTGTGCTTAAAAATGCTTTTTTTAATCATCTATCTGTTTTTTTAGACTTTTTTTAATATTTTTTTGTGTGTTGATGTCAAAAATAAAATTTTAAAATAAATATTTTAATTTATTTTTAAATAGAAAGAAGATCTCATAGTGATATTACTTTTGTTGAATATAATCGCAATCCTAATTTTATTTCTGAAGATATTTTACTCGATGTTATTCCTTAATCAAATAGTCAGGGATAGCAGACGCGTTCATGCATGAATTTAGTTCGTGATGAAATTGCAAGTAGTTTGATGAAAGAATAAAAACAAGTGTTTAATTCACTTCAATTATTTCAAACTTTTTGTTATTATAATTATTAATAATATACAAAATTATTCCAACAAAATATTTATATATATGTATGTTTGTAAACATGTGTACTTTTAATTAATTTCACAAGTTGACAACAACATGAAGAACATGGTAACCAAACACTAAACTGTTTTTCATTAAACTCAACTTCCACTATAGTCTTAACTAAACATTTAAATTTTAGTTACGAATCACAACTAAAAACACTTTTCTTGAAATTGTTTTTTTCCAACCTCAACCACACAGTAACCACTTTCCCAAACAGGCTTAGTCTTCATTGTGATAGATTTGTTTTTTTAATTACTGATATTTGTTAATGTAATCTTCATGTAAAACATGTTTTAACTCAATTTTATTTAAACATATTTAATTGTAATCATCAAAATACAAAATATGATGAATATTAAGATCCAGCCAACTATTAGATGCTGTTACCAAGCACCAACAACTTCGCTTTTAATAAGACAACAAAAAGACAATTAAAGCCCCCACTGTGGTGGCTTCAAATATTTTTTCTCTAAGTTGTAGCAGCAATATTGGTTGTGGCGATCGGTAGTTCCTGATTACCCTTGGCTGCTGTGATGGATAATTCTTCTGGGCTATCGTAGTCCTTTCTTTTTCCCCACACCACAGAATATAAGCCAATTGCGATTATGATGCCTCCAAGAACACTGGTTTGATCAAAAGAAATACCTTTTATTTTGCGAAATAGATCACATTATGTAATCAATGTTAGAATATTACAACTACACAACTCAATTTAGAAACATTCTTCAACTCGGTCCTTGTAATATATTTTGTTTTTACCAGAAGCTAGTTCCAAAAATAAAAGAAAGAAAAATCTCCATGCAGATCATACATGCCAAGAACACTTGCATTTCTAGCATATTTCTGCCACACAATTCACTACGAGATGTGATGATCGCAAAAGAGGGTATTTGCTCGTGATTGATTATTGCCATACCTTCCGAGATGAAGTTTGTCGGCTAAAATAGCAGACCCAAGGGCAGTGACAATGATCATGCAGAGGGGATTAAAAGCTGTAACAAATACCGGGCCTCTTGTCTTCATCACAAGACCTTGAACATAATAAGTGATTGCAGAGGAAACAATCCCCTGAAAATCCCAAATTCCATGCAGGTTAATTCAACTCATCACCATTAATCACTTGCAAGCATAGCGAGTCAGGAAGGAGCTGGTCAACTTACTGTATAGAGGGGGGTGAAGAGCCTACTGTCCCAGCCAACGGCCCATGAACGAGGGTGGTGTGCTACAGCAAGGGCTATGACTAAACTTTGCATGCTGCCGGCAAAGCAAATCAAGGAGGCTAGGCTCAGTTCCGCCGGGTACTTCTTCAACGTTTCCGACTGCATTAATTATAGATGAGACGAAGCGAAAAGGCTTCAGCAAAGAATAAAAAAAAGATGATGTAGCAACGCACTCAATGAAATTATTTGTCCAGGTATATATTTATTACCTGCAATACATAGAAAGAGGACCATGCAACACAACCGACAAGGAGCAACAATGTCCCGGCCACCCAGTGCTTATCAGACGAGGCGGCGGTGCTTGCGTGGTGGCTTTTTTGATGAGACCATGGCAGACCAATCTCAGGGCCTTTGTAAACTGTCATCAGAAGAGCTCCTCCCAAGGTTACTAGGGTCCCAACTACCTTGGCTTGGCTGTTTAATTCCTTAATTCTCACTCGTTCTAACCTGGTGGCTCACAAATTAAATGTATTTGGTTATCATTTTCAAAAACATTCTATCATTTAGCCAAGATAAACCAACCCACAAGTATATCTATATATGGAACAACATAAAATCATACCGAAAAATCAAAGCAATCACGAAAGTGACAGAAGGAACAGCATTCATAATGGCAGATCCAAACGATGCCGATGTGTATTGCATCCCTAAGTAGCTGAAGCCTTGGTCAATGATCGGCCTGCATGAAGGATCACTTAGAGTGAGTATAAATAAAAATTTCACCTCCTTCACCGGCTACTTTTGTTTCGAAATAATTTCTTCATGCCATGCAAATATACTTATATATTGATAAAAGGATGGACTCATTACTCTAACAATCCGAGAACCATTATTCGTAGAATTACTGGGAACGTAATCTTTGGCCTGATTTTCCTGAATAATAAAAAACAAACATCATTCAAATTAATATCCACCACAGGGGATCGACTTCAATCCATTTAAAAACTGCACATGTGTGCATAAATAGTCCTGCTTTTTATGGCGTGTGCTGAGAGACCTTTCAAGAAGCAGAGCGAAGGGAGCAAGAACAAGTGCAGCGACGCCGTTGCGATACACAATGAGCACGTAGCGATTCATCCCACTGTTGAGACTTATCATGCTCAGGATGTAAGTCCCTGCCGTGCCGAATTGCATGCACACCATTAGGAGATAAGGTGTCATCTTATTGAAAACTACAGCCATGTTTCCACCACATGCTTGGTCTCCCATCTCTCTGTCTCTCCTCTCTCCCCGAAAATTATGAAAATATTATTAGCGTGGGAGGATGAGAAACCAAGTAAAATATGGCCTTCTTATATAACCAGCAAAAGTAAGTCTAAGGTCAATAATTAAGTAGATAAACCCACTTAGAAGACTGATGTCACTTGCAGAATCTTTTTATTTCAAACCAAGTTCGGTTCGGTTTTTCTTAAAAACAAAACATTTGGTTGTTTCTACACATAAAAACCAAACCGGATCGAAAACAGTAACCCTAAACAGCAGTTGTTCTTGGTCATTAATTACTCATAGACGTCTTCATTTGCCTTTCTTTTTCTTTGAAAAGCAAGTCTCATGACATTAGTTTCAAAACTAGTTAAGCAATTACATGTATATATAATTGATTAACTGACCGTAGCATGCATTAAACCACGTCTATGTTTTTTAAAATTACATATTAAGATCATAAGACGTTTGCTTTTGTTTTCTACTCTTTACGATTCTTTTTTCTCTCGCCGGAAAAGGCAATATATATTCATATTCTTGCTACAGGTAGATAATCGTGAAGGAAAATGCTGGAATATATGTTTCCAAGTGTGCTCAATCAGCGTTCACATCATGATGCCAAGTGCTAAGCATTATTAGTCAATGTCATCTGGATATACAAGCAGCAGATACGATTTCTTTTTTTTCGTTTTTCACACTCGGAGACATCCAGCTGGAGAATATATATTGTCTTTACGGATGTATCTCTGTCGTAATTTTATAGGGAATACGAGCAAGCAATCCCATAAAATCGATTTTTTTTAATTAGTATAATTAATTATATATATTTGTGGAATCTCATTATTGATTTTTTTTTTGCAAAATAGTATAAATTGCACATGTTGCTATAAAGAAAACATGATTTTTATAACATGATGCTATTTAAAATAACAATATCTCTTGCAAAATATTAAAAGAGCATAGAAAAAGAGAAAAAAAAAGAATAAACTTTGGTGACGCACCAAAACTTGAATATGACACCATTAATATCAATTATATTTTTTTAATAAGACAAATCTAACTAAACTAAGAAACATTAACAACATTAATTCAAGTGGATCACACTTGTTGCCCAAAGATAAGGAGTGATCCAGAGGCGAGTGTGACCCACTCAGGTCGCTATTGATGATTTTTATGGGTGTTATTGGAATTGTTTTGTTGAGATTATTTTGATGGTAATAATTAACTAAAGAGCTAAAACAGCTCGGCATGACACTGTTCACGTAGACTAAATTTACTATGCACTGGATATTTGTCTCCCTGCTTCGTGCGAGTTTGTGCTTTTTTTTACAGAGCTTATATTTGTATTTTGTTTGGTGGAAATAGACATGTGAGTGCCTGTGACCGAGAGATTCGTTGGGCGCTGAAAAATTCAGCGCGCAGGGGTTCGAATCCCTCGGCGCAGGGGTTGCTTTCCTTTTTCGATTTTTTTTTCTTTCAAGTTGTCGTGTTTTTCCTTTTTTTGATTTATTATTATTTTTATGATTATTTGTTTACAGGATGCCGTTTTTTACTTTCAAGTTTCTTTTTTTCTTATTATTCTTATTATTTTTTTCCAAGCTGACGTATTTTTGAAGAGCAGAGTTTGCTTTCCTTTTTTGCTTTTTTTTTTAATTCTTATTTTTTTTTTCAAGTTGACATGTTTTTTCTTCTTTAAATTTATTATTATTTTTATTTTTCTCTATAAGCCAATGTTCCATAATAAGAGTTTTTATTTTTTTATTTTTTATTTTTAAAAAAGAGACATTCTATATTATTCGAAAGGGCATGAATAATACCCCCCCCTTTTTTTGTTAAAAAAACTATTTTCCTAATTAATAATGGATTTTGGGTGGAAATATCAGTAATCTATATTAAAAACAAAAATAATATTCTAAACAAATTAATTAAGTTTGAGTCTAGAATGCATATATATATATATATATATATATATATAAACTAATGATATAAAAAAATTAATATATTGATTATTGTGGCATTCTATGTTGCCTATGTCTATTTGTATTTGTTATGGGGTGAAAAAGTATTTTTATTAAAATGATTTTCTTAGTGTTTTTAAACTGATTTAATATATTGATATAAAAAATAATTTTTTAAAAAATAAAAAAATATCATTTTAATATATTTTCAAGTTAAAAATATTTTAATTTTTTTTGTCACAATATTAAATATATTATAAATTTGTTTGTCTTTCTCTATTTTATCGTCTTTGTTTTCTCTTAGCATGGTACTTAGAACATTGGTTACTCTATTAAACTAGATAATAGACTTGGACAAACTTAATAATTTGTTTTTCAAAAACTATCATCACATAGCAAAAATCGATGTTTACACCATAAACAAAATTGAATCAAATAAAAGAGAAAAAATATAATGGGTTATACAAAAAGAATGGTTTGTATTTTTTTAAAAAAAACATCTACAATCTTATTGGAAAACACATTAAAAAAATCCAATATCATTAACTATAATAATATTTTAAATTAATTTAACAATTTAATAAAACAATACAAAATATATTCTCGGTTAATTAATTTTAAAAAATAACATCTAAATTTTTGGAAAAATATAAAATAGATCAAACGTGTAAGCCTATGCAGCCAACACATAAGTGTGTGTGTGTGTGTGTGTGTATAATAAATAAATAAAATATCTCAAGCTAGGCGGGTAACCACCACAATAGTAACTAGATATCTCAAAGGGATTTTCGTTTGCCTAATAATTTACTTTTCAGCTTATTACTATATAGCTAAAACAGCTCGGGGCAACACTGTGGACTGGACTTTTGTAGTCCGTGCATCGCGCGAGTTTGTCCACCCTTTTTTTTACACAGTTCTTCTTTATGTATTTTTTATGGTTAATTTGACAATTAAGTAACTTTGGCCGAGCGGTGCCAACACTGGCGCTCGCAAGTTCAAAACCGCTCGGACACCAATTTTTTTTACCATAGTCTTCTTTATGTATTTTTTATGGTAAAATTGACAAGTAAATAGGTTTGGACGAGCGGTTGGCCGTGCGCGAGTTCGAAACCGCTCGGACACCAATCTGATTACTTTTTACTTTAAGAAGGTTTTCTTTTTTTAAAAAAGGTTTTTTTTTTAATTTTTTTAATAACTGGTTGTTGTTTTTTCTTTTTAGAAATTTGATTTGTTTTTTTAAAAGAATGTTTTTTTTTAAAATGTTTTTTTAGTTATAAACAAATGATTTTTCTTATAACGGTTTTTTTTTATTTTTTTACAAAAAAATATTTCATGTTTTTAATAACTAATTTGTTTTTTTTTAAAAAGGGGTTTTTTTGTTAAAAAAAGTTTTTTTTAATAACTAATTGTTTTTTTTTTCAAATTTGATTTGTTTTTTTAAGAATTGTTTTTTAAAAAAAGGTTTTTATGTTAAAAAAATTATTTTTTTTACTTGCTGGTTGTTGTTTTTTGTTTTACAAAAAACAAGATTTTTTTTAATAACTGAGGTGTCATGGCCAACTTACATGCACCACGACTTATCTCCGGGTTCACTTTTTATTTTTATTTTTTTATTCCTATTTTGTTTTGCCACTTATACATTTGTTTTCTTAACCGAGGTGTCCGGATCAGTTTACACGCACCACGACAATTATTGTTATTTTCTAGAATACCTAAAGGAGATCTCAATTCCAAAAAGTGATGAATATAAATATTTTAAGGTGTTGATATGAGATAAATAACAAAATGTATAATTAGTCTAACATATTTATAAAGAGAAAATTACAAATAGTTATTATCATTATTTATAATTATTGTAGATAAGGCATTGAAAATAATGACAATAATTATTCGTAGGTTTTTTTCTGTATAAATATGTTACACTAATTATTGTAAAGATTAATAAGCTGTGATATATTTTCACAGAGAAGAAGGAATTGAACAGAGGAGACAAAGAACTATTTTGGAGGGAAAATGAAACTTTTTTAAAATCACTCTGTTATGCTGTTTTTCAGCTTAATACACACAGTGTGCATGTCTCTTATTTATACATAAGAGACATGCCTTGCGTATGCATACTCACATGTATGCATACGGTATAATATATCCTAACATTCCCTCTCAATCACAGGCTTGGATAAACCAAGCATGAGATTGTTACAATGTGTATGAAATAAAGGTGAACTTAAGCCTTTTGTTAAAATGTCTGCAGATTGCTCTTGAGATGAGACAAATTGCACAATGAGCTGATTATTTGAGACCCTCTCCCGAACAAAGTGGACATCAATTTCAATGTGTTTGGTTCGTTGGTGCTGAATGGGATTGAATGATAGAGCAATTGCAGAAAGGTTGTCGCAGAAGAGCACAGGTGGCTGCGAGAGTTTGATCCCCAGAAAAACAAGCAAGTGTTGAACCCAATCCAATTCAGCTGAAGTTGTTGATAAAGCTCGGTATTCTGCCTCTGTAGAAGACCTGGATACAGTTTGTTGTTTCTTAGATGTCCAAGAAATAGGGTTGGAGCCGAGAAACACAATCAATCCAGTTGTGGACCTCCTGTCATTGGGATCCCCAGCCCAATCAACATCACTATAAGCTGTGATGTCCAGGGAGCCTTTCGAATACTGAATACCATACTGCATAGTGCCTTTAAGGTAACAAAGAATCCTCTTTACAACAGTAAAGTGAATGATCATGGGGGTCTGCATAAACTGGCTGACCTGGTGCACAAAGAAGGCTATGTCGGGTCTTGTAAAGGTAAGGTATTGAAGTGCCCCTACAATGCTCCTATACAGGGAGGGATCACCAAAGGGCATGCCATCATCCTTCAAAAGTCTTTGATAAGGGAGGCAGGGTGTAGCACAAGTTTTGGCTTCAAGCATGTCAGTCTTAATCAGCAGATCATGTATATACTTAGACTGTGTCAAGAACAAACCAACAGAGGAGTGTAACACCTGAACTCCCAAAAAGAAATGTAGCTCCCCCAAGTCTTTGATTTCAAATTCAGAGGCAAGTGACTGAATAATAGACTTAATCTCAACATGGTCACTTCCTGTGATAATAATATCATCTACATATACTAACAATATGATAATTCCAACATCAAGACTTTTAACAAACAATGAGGAATCAGAATATGTAGAATTAAACCCCAGAGAAGGCAAAAAGGATGTGAACCTTTCATTCCAAGCCCTTGGTGCTTGCTTGAGACCATAGAGGGACTTATGGAGTTTGCAAACAAGTTGTGGATGATTGGAATCAGAAAATCCAGGGGGTTGGGCCATGAATACTTCTTCTTGAAGAGTACCATGCAAAAATGCATTTTTGACATCAAGTTGCCGCAACAACCAACCATAATGGGCAGCAAGAGCAAGGACAATTCTGACTGTTGTTGGCTTCACCACAGGACTGAAAGTTTCCCCATAGTCTAACCCAGCTTCTTGACTAAACCCTTGAGCAACCAATCTAGCTTTGTGCCTTGCAATAGATCCATTTGCATGCCTTTTTACCTTGAAGATCCACTTACAGCCCACTAAGTTCTTATTTGGTGGAAGAGAGACCAAGGTCCAAGTTTCCTGAGATTGAAGTGCAGAGAGTTCCTCTTTCATTGCATTCAGCCATACAGGGTCATTCATAGCAGATTTGTAACTGTGAGGCTCAACTTGTGACAAATCAGGGAGATGAGGATTAGTAGTCAGCAAGCAGACTTTCTTCTTAACTATACCACTTTTGCTGCGAGTCTTCATTGAATGCACATTCATGGCAGGTACATGACTAACAACTGGAATGGTCTCGGGTTGGAAGTCAGCATGTGCAGATGGATTAACCAATGATGCATTTTCAGACATAGTCACAGGAAGAGATGCAGCAGACACAGATGCAGGTGTAATGGACCTTACAGGAGACAATGGAGAAGATTGATTTGTAGAAGGTAATGACTGTAGGGGAGATAACACAACAACATTTTCTGTGTTTACAATAGGGGAGGGGAAACTATGAGCAGAAACAGATTCGGAATGAGAATTCTCAGGAATTGATGTCAATTTGATGTAGGGAAAAATCTGCTCATTGAAAATGACATGACGGGAAATATAGATGCGTTTGGAAGCAACATTGTAACATATATACCCTTTGTACTGAGATGCATAACCTAAGAATATGCACATTGTGGTCTTAGGTTGCAACTTGTTTGAAATATATGGACGTAATAAGGGAAAACAAACACATCCAAAAATTCGGAGATGGGACACAGTAGAAGAAGATTTAAACAAGACCTCATATGGAGATTGATATTGCAAGACAAGTGATGGCATTCAATTAATTAAGTACAAGGCTGTGTGTAAGGAAAAATTCCAAAAAATAGAAGGTATTTTAGCATGTTGTAATAGCATAATGGTGGTTTCAATGAGGTGACGGTGTTTAAGTTCAGCTAGGCCATTTTGTTCAGGTGTGTAGGGGCAGGATTTTTGATGAACAATGCCTTTAACATTGAAAAACAATTTGAGTTTATGGCTAATGTACTCTCCACCCCCATCACTTTGAAGTATTTTTATATTGCAAGAGAATTGTGTTGCAACATAATTATAAAATTTAATAAAAACAGAACACACATCACTCTTATTGACCAATGGGAACAACCAACAATACCTTGAAAATTCATCAATAAAGGTCACATAGTATTTATATCCATCAATTGAAACACAAGGAGATGGACCCCATACATCACTATGTATAATTTGAAAGGGGATTACAGACTTTGCATGAATGGAATGAAAAGGTAATTTCGAAAACTTTCCTTGAAGACAACTATGACACATAGAAGTATGGGTATCATTTGCACAAGCAACATTTGCTTTTTGTAACATTAAAGTAGCAATATGATTTGAGGGATGACCTAATCTGCTATGCCAAGTGGAAGAGAATACTAACTGACCAAGATAAGCTTGAGACTGGAAATTGAAATTTGAAACCGAAGAAGAAGGATGAACAAAGGGTAGAGGGTAAAGTCCATTACTGCATTGACCTGTGTAGATGATCCTCCCCGTGACCTTGTCCTGAATCCAAAAGAAAAATGCATCAAAGATTAGTCGAAAATTGTTATCCAAACACAATCGATGCACAGATAGCAGATTTTGAGTAAGTTTTGGAACATACAAAACAGATTTGAGTTTAAGAGATGCATTGCTTGTGGAAATAACAGATTGTCCAACATGAGATACCAACAAACCTTCACCATTAGCAGTTTGAACTCTGTCATTAGTAGGATAGGGAGCAATCAATGACATATTAGATAAGTCTGCAGACATGTGATTTGTAGCTCCAGTATCTGCAAGCCAAACTGAAGAAGAAGGCTGAGATGATGGCAGTGCAGTGTTCATGGCCTGTATGGTCTGTGATTGAGAGGATTGAGCCTGGGGAGATGAAAAATTACCCAAACCATTAAATGATGGCATGACAGTGTGCAAAGCCTGTATATGCTGTTGTTGAGAGGACTGAGGCTGAGATGAATACTGAATTGAGCCATTATAATTACCCAAACCATTATGCCCTGCCTGTGGATGCACTGCCTGTGTGGACTGTGGCTGAGACAACTAAGAGGAGTGAAACTGAGCTGACCCCATAACAGTGGAACCATTCTCATTATAGAAACAAAACTTTGCTGTATGATTGGTTCTCCCACAAATATGACATTGAATTCTATCATCCCTTTTTAAGCCACATGTAGGTGCCGTGTGTCCTTCACAATTACACAGTTGACAAATAAGCACATGTGAATTAACATATGGTGAGGAATTAGAGCCATAAACACCTGAATTCATGGGTTGTGGATCATGGGTATGGGCATGATATTGAGATTTGGAATAGTTTCTAAATCCTGGTGGAAACCTCATCCTTCCTCTATTCTTATTAAAAGACCTATAACCTCCATTGCCAAAGTTATTATACGGTCTGTGAGATTGTGGAGCATAAGAAATAGGTGATGAATCAACTGATTTGGACACAGTAGTATTCATGGCAGTAAGATAGGATGTTGGATCAGTATTAACAGTCTCCATGATCTTTTCCTCAACAAGCAATTGAGACCTAAATTCTTTCAATGTAATCACATTTTCTCTCCCACGGACAACACAACGAAAAGTATTATATTCAGAAGACAAACCATTCAATGCTAAGATCACTATATCTTCATCAGCAAAATACACACCAGCAGCACTCAAGTAGTCCCTAGCCTCTTTAATTTTCAGAAGATATTGACTGATAGAATCAGACCCTTTCCTTATATTCTGTAGATCAGACTTCAATTGGAAAATACTAGTCTTAGAAACTGTTGAGAACTGATCCTTTAATCTAATCCAAAGGTCCCGAGAGCTAGTACTCCCAATTGCACAAGACATAGCAATTGGAGATAAAGTAGCAGTGATAAGCTGCATAATCGCTCTATCATGCATTTTCCACACCAGAAACTCATCACATTCAACTGAAGAGGAGGAATTAGAGAAATTCATACCACAATCATCGGTTGAGCTAGAGGAGGAGGGACACGGATGAGACCCATTGACGAAGCCAAAAATTCCATTGCTCTCCAGGAGTAACTGCATCTGGAAATTCCAGTTTAAGTAATTGGTATCATCAAGCTTCACATTAACAGAGGATGATACGGTGGAGATTAAAGCTGTAATAGGTGATTGGAGAATTTGAAGTTGGGCTGCTGTGACCATTGTTATTTGACTGGGTAAAACAAAAGAGAACCTGATGAGGTAATTTCAACAGCTCCGAAGAACTAATTTTAAGAAATCACAAACTCTTGAAGATGAAGATTGCGTCAATTTGAAATTAAACAATACTAACAGTGAAGATGACACTGTTTTTGAAATCAACAAATTTGGATCGATTTGTTTTGCGTGAGCATTAAGCTCTGATACCATGTAAAGATTAATAAGCTGTGATATATTTTCACAGAAGAAGAAATTGAACAGAGGAGACGAAGAACACTTTTGGAGGGAAATTGTAAAACTTAAAAACTCACACTCTGTTATGCTGTTTTTCAGCTTAGCACACACAGTGTGCATGTCTCTTATTTATACCTAAGAGACATGCCTTGCGTATGCATACTCACACGTATGCATATGGTATAATATATCCTAACAATTATAAATAACTTCCTTTTTTTTAATAAACGAGGTGGTCAGGACAACTTACACGCACCATTACTAATCTTCTTACCCATCTCTTTTTAACAATTTTTTCCTCTTTTTTTTTTTCCAATTACACTTTCTTTTTTCATTTTTCTATAACCGAGGTGTCCTAGTTAGTTTTTTTTTTAATATTTTTTTCATTGGGTTTATTTTTTTGTGTTTTTTGACTAAAATATCTGTGACAACTTATGTGCATCACAATTAATCTCTGAATCCATTTTTTCACTGATTTCCCCCTCACGTATACGTTTTTTTTTTATAATTGTAATGCTTGGGACAACTTACACGCGCCGTGAATAATCTCCAAACCCATCTTTTTGAATTTGTTTTTGTAATTTTCGCACTTATAATTTTATATTTTATAAACAGGGTGTCTGGGTCAGCTTACGGGAATTACTCTATTATTTCATAAAATAGCTAAAGGAGATTGCAATTTCAAACAGTAATGAACAATTATTTCAATTGTGATTTTCGTTGTTCATTACCATTTGAAAAAAAATTGGTTTTTTATATTTCTTACATAATTCTTATTTCTGTCCATATATATACATGCTCTTAGTTTTTGTTTCAAATTTTTTATTCCTCTCTTATTAAGTTTTTTTTGCATTTTTAAATTTTAAATTGTGTTGGTAATCATTTTAAAAACAATATTTGTTATTATATATATATATATATAGTTCATTTGTGTCCATGGGTGGATGGTTCGGTTTGTCACTTTGTTAAGCACTTTGTCATAAAAAACAATCCCACATCGGATAAATAAGAGACGAGACAAAGTGATGTATATATAAATATAAAGCAGGAAACAACATTGTAAATTACTTACCTGGATGAGGTCAGTGAAATTAAAGTGTTCATATATATATATATATATATATTGATATTGTAATATATATAATAAAATATTATACTGTTTATGTATGTATGTGTGTATATATATATATATATAATTAAGTATATTAATTCAAAAAAAACATTAGTTCAAATCCAAAATTGAAATTATTTAGAATTATACAATTTAATCTAAAAAAAGACAATAAATTGATAAAATGATATTTCTGAACAAAATTATAAACATGTATAATATTACGAGAATATCATCATAAATTTTGCAAGGTCATTACATTCTCTGATTGCTTTGAAATTTTAACATAATATATATAAATATGTCAAGAGACTACTTGTAAAATTTTATCTCAATCTAACGGTCGAATTAAAAGAAATGATTGATATTATAAAATTATTTATTATTTTTAAAAAACTATTTGGCCAAAGCCGAACGGCCGAAACGTTTCCAGAATGTTTTGGCTGGTATTTGCCCAAAAAATCTAGAACGGGCTAGAATTTAAACCAATTTAAAAACGAAGCCGTTTTGTCTTATTTTTTAACTAGTACGAAACATTTTGGCCGAAATGAAACGGTATTGACAATTATGGTGCTGACGTCAAAAATAATTTTTTTTTAAAAATCAACAACATGATTTTGATGTATTTTTGAACGAAATCACATTCAAAAACAATTACATCCACACTACCGAACATGCACTATGATATTATTTTCAACCACAATACATTTAAGACAACTACTATCCTAGTCTCTATATGATATTATTTTCTACCACAATATATTAAAACTATAAGATTTAGTCTAAAATTAATTTATTTACTCCATGTGTGACAACTTTGAGTTTCATATCAAACTTATTATTTTTACTATTTCTATTAGTTTTTTTTTGTTTATTTAAGCTATTTTGGTTTATTTTTAAGTGAGTCCAATCCAATCACTTTTTGGGTCTATTAAGGATGTTAAATACTCTTTTATAAGATCTATTTTTCATTTTAATGATTTTTTTAATTTTTTCGTAACCTTGTGTTTGAGTGTGAGAATTTCATGTTTTTCAAGCTCCTGAAAGAATTGAATATCAATTTATTCAAGAATAATTGTTTTCATGATGTCTTCTTTATACTTTTTGTTCGTGATTCCCTAATTGTTGAGTGGAGATTTAAACTCTAATAATATGAATGTCTCAATTCAAGATAATTGTTTTGTCACACTCTTGTATCAAATCTATCTTTTGATTTTCTAGTATCATGTCAATTTACTTGTGGATTTCCTGATGTTTATATTCACATGGTTATTGTAGTAGAGTTTGGTACCAAAAACAATAATCAATAAGATATATGAATTAAAAAAAGAAGAATTATAACCAATTAATTTCACAAAAAAACATAACACACCACATTACAAAAACACAAAATTTAACAATTTACAACCACCACATACCATAGTTGTTCGATCCGTTATGTTCCGGCCGAAATGCTCTGCACTAGTAAATTCCAGTCTATACCGGAAATTCCGGTCGGAATGCGCCGAAATTGCATCAGGTGTGCCGTTCCGGTCTCCCGCTTCTCTCTCTCTCTCTCTCAACATATTAACACTATATCTATCTCTAATATATAATTATATATACATATATTCCCGTCCCGCCTCTATACTAGTTGCCTCTCACAGGACGAGGCTCGAGGCGAGCCTCACATGGATATATATATATATATATATATATTAGGAGATGGGGGGTGGGAATTTATAATATATATATTTATATTTATAAATATAATTTTTAATTTTTATAAAATTAAAGTTTGATGTAATAATTTTACTATTTTTATATATATATATATATATATATATATATATATATATATATATTTATATTAGGAGATATATAAATTCCCGCCCCCCCATCTCCTAATATATATATATATATATATTATAAATAGTAAAATTATTACATCAACTTTAATTTTATAAAAATTAAAAATTATATTTATTTTTTTGCTTTTTAATTTTTTTATATATAATTAATTAATTAATTATATATAAATAGTACAACACCAAAACGGTGCACCGAAATACTCCGAAACCAAAATATTCCGTACAAATAAAAAAAACGAAGCACTTACCGAAGCAAAACTGACAGCCACATATACAAGACTTGGTGTATACTACAAAAGGCAATTCTTCTAGCTAGTTTATATAGAGGCATACATTATATAACCAACGATTCCAATACAAAATTTAGATTTGCCTGTTATTTAAGGCCACAAGGCTGAGATTGCAAAATAGGAATGGTAAGTGTTGAGAACAACATTATCTGTTGTCACTAGTGCACCAACAACTTTTCTCTTACAAAGAGACAGTTACGTAACCCACCATGGTGACACGTTTTAGGTCTCAGTTGTGGCTTCTTTGTGTTTATGATAAGGTGCACAAATTATACAAGAGTCTAATTAGAAAATCGGGTTTTCCTCCAGCAATTACTGCCTAAGTTGTAGCAATATTGGTTGTGGCGATCGGTAGTTCCTGATTACCCTTGGCTGCTGTGATGGATAATTCTTCTGGGCTAGCGTAGTCCTTCCTCTTACCCCACACCACAGCATATAATCCAATTGCGATTATGATGCCTCCAAGAACACTGGTTTGATCAAAAGAAATACCTTTTATTTTGCGAAATAGATCACATAGACAACAAAAGAAATGAATACAATCATCAAAAATTGCCATGCTATTTGCTCGTGATTGATTATGGCCATACCTTCCAAGATGAAGTTTCTCGGATAAAATAACAGA
This sequence comes from Salix exigua, assembly GCA_032356905.1. Taxonomy (NCBI): domain Eukaryota; kingdom Viridiplantae; phylum Streptophyta; class Magnoliopsida; order Malpighiales; family Salicaceae; genus Salix; species Salix exigua. Next base: position 13,235,496 of record CM063592.1, read on the forward strand.
CCCAAGGACAGTGACAATGATCATGCAGAGGGGATTAAAAGCTGTAACAAACACCGGCCCTCTCGTCTTCATCACAAGACCTTGCACATAATAAGTGATTCCAGAGGTAACAATCCCCTGAAGAGCCCGAATTCCATGTTGGTTATTTCAAATGATCACCATTTATTGCATATTTATGAAGGAAAATAAGAGTTCTCTTTAATCAATTGCATATTTATGAGTCGGTCCAATATTATAATTTTTGGCTACAACTTACTGTATAAAGGGGAGTGAAGAGCCTGCTGTCCCAGCCAACGGCCCATGAATTAGGGTGGTGTGCTGTAACAAGGGCTACGGCTAAACTTTGCATGCTGCCGGAAAAGCATATCAAGGAGGCCAGGCTCAGTTCCGCCGGGTACTTCTTCAACGTTTCCGACTGCATTAGTTATAGATGAGACGAAGTGAAAAGGCTTCAGCAAAGAATAAAAAAAAAACATGATGTAGCAACGCACTCGATGAAATTATTTGTCCAGGTATATATTTATTACCTGCAATACATAGAAAGCGGACCACGCAACACAACCGACAAGTATCAACAATGTTCCGGCTACCCAGTGTTTATCAGACGAGGCGGCGGTGCTTGCGTGGTGGCTTGTTTCATGAGACCATGGCAGACCAATCTCAGGGCCTTTGTAAACTGTCATCAGCAGAGCTCCTCCCAAGGTTACCAGGGTCCCAACTACCTTGGCTTGGCTGTTTAATTCCTTAATTCTCACTCGTTCTAACCTGTTGGATCACGAATTTAAATGTATTTGGTTATCATTTTCAAAAACATTCTATCATTTAGCCAAGATAAACCAACCCACGAGTATATCTATATATGGAACAACATAAAATCATACCGAAAAATCAAAGCAATCACGAAAGTGACAGAAGGAACAGCATTCATAATGGCAGATGCAAACGATGTCGATGTGTAATGCATCCCTAAGTAGCTGAAGCCTTGGTCAAGGATCGGCCTGCATCAAGGATCACTTAGAGTGAGTATAAATAATTATTTTCAACTCCTTCACCGGCTACTTTTGTTTCGAAATCATTTCTTCATGTCATGCAAATATACTTATATATTAAGAAAAAAGATTGATGCATTACTCTAAGAACCCGAGAGCCATTATTCGTAGAAAGATCGGGAACGTAATCTTTGGCCTGATTTTCCTGAATAATAAAAAACAAACAGCAGCATTCAAGTTAATATCCACCACAGGGGACTTGGATCCATTTAAAAACTGTGTTCACACAGCAACGATATATATATGGTTTGTGTTGAGAGACCTTTCAAGAAGCAGAGCGAAGGGAGCAAGAACAAGTGCAGCGACGCCGTTGCGATACACAATGAGCACGTAGCGATTCATCCCACTGTTGAGACTTATCATGCTCAGGATGTAATTTCCTGCCGACCCAAATTGCATGCACACCATTAGGATATAAGGTGTCATCCTATTGAAAACTACAGCCAAGTTTCCACCACATGCTTGGTCTCCCATCTCTCTGGCTCTCCTCTCTCCCCGAAAATTATGAATATATTATCAGAGGATGAGAAACTAAGTAAAAATGGCCTTCTTATATAACCAGCAAAAGTAAGTCTAAGATCAATAATTACATAAACCCACTTAGAAGACCGATGTCACTTGCAAAATATTTTAGACAGTAGTGCTGTCTTGGTCATTCATTAGTCTCTATTGCCTTCTTTCTCATAGACATCATCTTTTGTCTTTGTTTTTCAGCGAAGAGCTAAAGTCTTGTGATAGTAATGTGCAATTTCAAATAATTCAGACCGGTTCAATGCATGATATGGTTAGTTAATTAATTAATTAAATATTATGATCCTAAGGCCTCGGATTGGTCCCCACTTAAACGTTTTCTTATCAATTAGGTACTCGATCGATATGTTTTAGCCAATTGGGTCTCCAATATCTTCTATAATCATCAATTGGACTACTATGCTATCGAATATTTCTAGATTGTTTCTCAATTTGACCCCAACCTATCAACAGTTTGAGGCATATTTTCTGGGGGTAGGATCTACTGAGAATGTATGAATACGTTGGGGATTCAGGTGGTATAGAGTATAAGCTAGGATCCACCGGGGAAATGGTTATAATCCAGGAGCTAATCTGAGGTTCTCCTTCTTAGCTGATTTCTTCTTCATCTTTTAAGAGTCAAATTGATTCACTTTTAATTGTTGTTTTTTTGGAAGACACCATATAGTTGAATTGATGTGTGCGCGCATCAACATTAATTTTGGAAGTGGAACAATCGACTCGGAAGATCACTTGGAACTTCTATAGTATTTTAAATGATGGAATCCGTCGAGTGGCAGGCATTAAATCCTCATGTTAGAAGATACTAGTGGAGTTTCGTGATGCCATTGTATGATCGATCATCACCCTCGTTAGATAGTCGTCTTTATATATATATATATATATATATATATATATATATATAACAGTGTATTAGTAAAAAATTAATGTCATATAGAATATGACTATTTATAGACAAATGAAATGTCTGCATAATAAATGAAATACAAAAATATATAATAGGAAAAAACAACCGAATTAGTAGTGATGTGTGTTTATATATATTTATAAGTGATTACACAATACACACACTCAAAAGGATTCGATATCCCATGTAAATACCACACCATGCGTTGCCTTGATTATTATTTTTCCACTGCTCACTTTTTGAAATTATAATTAAAATATTCCTTTGGATGTGAGGAAATTCAATTTTATAGAAAGCTTATTTTGTGATCTTAAATAAATGAGTAAAATTCCGGTTATTTTAGAATTTTACAAAAGATATATATCTTGACTTAAAATCAAGATCTGTTATGTAAATTATAAACTCTTTACCATCCCACCGTGTCATTTGAAACTATTATAATTATATTATAATTATGATAATGTTAGAAAAAGATGATTGACAAAAGTGAGAGAATTCTAGTGGCGAAGTGCAATTTGTATGCTCGTCAAAGTGGAGTTTAGGGTGGCCGTTCTTATCTATTTGAGGTACTTTTCTTGGTGCATGTATTAATTGGAAATTTGTATATCTTTTTATTTTATTTTTAAACTGTTTTGATAGGTTGATATTAAATATAAATTTAAAAAATATAAAATTAATAAAAAAACAAACAATTATCTTGATATTGTACTTAGATAGAGATCATCGTGTGAAAGGTAATTTGATTAAATAATTTCTTTAAGCCGTTTATATTGTGATAAAAAAACGAAAGAAAGAGTAATAGGAATTTACAAAATAAATATAGACAATGCAATGGCGATCATCACAAGAAAACGGATATTAAAGCAAGCATGTCATAAAGATGCAACAACATCCCCACAAATTGGGATGTGTCACATCTTTCTTAATTGATTTATTTATGTAGTTATGTAATAATATTTTTTTTATTAGAAAAAATCTGGGCTTATAGCCCTAATAAGCTTAAATTAAACAAGAGTATAGACCAATAATTTTAAAATACAGAATCAAATACAAACCGATAATCAAATACAAACCGATAGGATCATTAATAATTCAATAATTCTTATCTATACAACGTTTGAATAATTGCCTGAAATGTTTTACTTTAACTTCTCCAATAATTCTCTAGCCTGTGCATCTGCTTACATATTTGACCTACAAATACCCAGCGATCATGGAAGTTCTAACCCAATAATTATTGTTCATATCGACCTCAAAACACCCAATAACATTTAAAATGTATAATGTTAGAATGAAATATAGCTTCCTTCTGGAAAATAATTGTGGCAACTTTGAAACTACAGCTTATTTCAGCCATAATTCCTGCTCGTATAGTCGCTTCCGGTGACGAGGGCAGAATAAGAAATCCAATTTTCGTTGGCTTTACGTGGGTGCTCTCTCTTTTGTTTCTGATAAGTCGAATAATTTGTGCTCATTGATTCAGCAGCACGTCAATATCACATAATAAATAAATAAATAAATAATTTTCTAAAATAAGAGCATACCATGTAGCTCTAACTCATCCAAGTACTGGGCAAATAATTGATCACTTTCTCCACTACGCATAAATAAGGCTTAACTTTAACTTCTTTTTCTCAAAATGGATTCCTTGTTGAAGATGATAAAAACCCACATAGATGTCGGACTCGGACTTACTTGCCATGGATCACCACCTTCATAGATGACAGAAATGGACCTTTTGTTTTTAATGGGTCGGATAGATGAGAGAGAGTTCGTTGCTTGAACGGCAATGGTGTGGCAAATATCCAACTGTATTCCGGGTGGTGCCTCCTATCACCTCAACTTTTGACCGTAACTTTCATTTGAGAAACCAGTGGATGTTCTAGCTAAATGACATTGATATCATAATATCCGCAGACAGGCAGTGGCGGATCTAGAATTTTCTTTTTTTTTTTAAAAAAAAAAGTGGGGTCAATTTATAACCATCATCGTCGACTGATAGAAAATTCCATGTACATTATAAAGCTATAAAGATTACTAAACTTACCCGTGCATATCTTCTTATAAAGCCATGCACATTATAAAGCTCATGTAGACATCGTGCATGGAAAAAGGACGTGTTAATTGGGTTTGGCTAATCACCCGATATTCTATACCTAAAGATATAAGTTCTTTTATAGAATTTATTTTTTTAATGCTATTACTATACGTATTATACTTAACTGAATGTTTGCCAGTTGAAAGATTAAATACGTTGATCCTAATGATTCCTCAACTTTCAGGATTACAAAAAAGATTGGGAGACGCTTGCTTTAAGCAAATGGACAAAGGGGAGAAGAAAATCTGTCTTCTTTACTGTAAAGCGTACAAAAGCAGTCAAAAGTGCCCGTGTTCTTCCTTTTCTGGATATTCACTCCTTCTAATATGATTCAAAGTAAGGGATCTTTGAGTACTATTCTAAAAAAAAATCCCATCTTTGTTACGGAAATGATAGAGCTAACATGATAGCACATATGGTTTCTTGGCAAGTTGCATGGCATTGCGATCAATCAGGTCATATAATGTCTCCTTGCAGAGGAGGTACAGAGAATATTGCAGTCTTGTGAAGGGAAATCCATTAGAATCATAGCTCTAGCAAATGCCTAGAAACTGTGCCAAAACAGTGATTAAGTAGCTTTATCTTGATGTATTTATCAGATACAACGTTCTCTAATCATGTTTTAGGTATTTCTTATGAGTAGCATGTGTTAAGTGATTAAAAATTTTTAGTTGTTCCAAACTTTTAAGATAAACATATACTGATTTGAACTTAAAAAAGCCTGTAAAACAGTTCTTAATTTGTTTTTCACCACACAAAACAACAGCGCAAATTTAAGAACTAATCATGGATATCTCAAGAGGCGCATTCATATTTTTCAATAATGATGTGACTTGATAAGTGGGAGTAGTTCACTTTTGTGATCAGACTCGTCTAAAGAGCGTCCATTAACCAATCGAATGACCCAGTTGCTTGATTGGGATCCTTGTTTAGTTGTTTTTTAAGAAATAAGAAATCACTAACTTTGTCTGCAAAACAGATAAATAAATAAATAAAATTAAAACACTTTCCAACTGGAACATCATGAATCACATGAATGGAGACTAAACAGGGGGAGACTACAATCTTACATTTCCAAAAAGCTGTTCAAGGTTCCAAAAGCCTTAAGTGACATGAAATGCCCGGTCGAAAAATGAAGACGGAATAAGGATAAGAAGTTGAGGAATGGTATGAACAATAAATAGAAAATGGTGGGATTTGATAATTCATTTGATTGGCGAGCTCCACTCCAAATCGAGGATTTCTTTCATTTGATTCCTATGAGACTGATGCTAGGCTCGAGAGTGCCGATTATGCCACGATCACGCGGAGGCAACGTTCGGCTAGCGTAGATTTCGCCACCGTTACATGTATTATTCTTATTGCTATGATGCATTAAGGTATCCTGTGCCTCTACCAGAATGTGCTATAATTCCGTCAGGTAGTTTTGAAATTCGGTGGCAGCCATCAAGGTGGCAGTCGACGCCGCTCAAGACGGAGAGGCCGAGTTCAAGTTTCTACTTTAGAATATGATCCGGATATGTGAAACCAATTCGATCCTTTGCAAACTATTTTCCTATGGGGCTTTCATTTTTTATATATTGAGAGAGAGACGGATTGAATAGTTGGTGATTATATTATTACATCTGCATGGTTTGTATTATTTGTTGGTTCATCTTTATTGGCATATGAAGTTCTTATTGAGTAAACTTGAGATACGCAAGTGGGGTTTTGATTTAACGGTTTAAGGAATTTTTTTTTTCTTTCTTTGCACTAGGGTTCAAGTCCCACTATACATGCATATTATCCTAGCGGTGTCTTACATGCTCATTGGGTTTGCAAGATATTCAATAAATCCGAGAATTAGTTGTTATGCACGTAAACTAGCTCAGATACCCTGATTATATATATAAAAAAATTGATACATTATATATATTACAATGTGTGTGTGTACTTATATATAATCCATCATAAATTATACAAACATAAAATTAAGATCATAATTAAATCTTTAAATTCAACATTTGAATACCAATATCATTACATCAAAAATCATTGTAATTTCCCACAAAAACATAATTAGATACACTCATTTTTCTTAAACAAAAGACAAAATTCCTAAACAAAAAATACTCTTGATGTGCATGTAAATGTCTTGAAAAATAATACAACATAACAATATAAATAATTTTAAGTTATAAAGTTGTCGCACCCCAAAAATGGCTGGGAGCGCGTCGTAGTAACCGGTCCCCATGAGCGGGAAGCTTATTAAGTGTCGGGAGGATTATCTATTTTTATAAAAGGGAGTCGCCACCTAGTATTATGGTTACTAGGAAACCAATGACTGGTCTTTCGGAGATTCTAAGGTAAGGGACTGATTACGTAAAGGGAAGGTTTTAGCACCCCTAGTACGCCCTACCTAAGGTAAGTCGCTTGGTGTTTTTGTTTGTCTTATGATTGCTAAGATATAAAAAAATATTTACATGTTGACGATATATCATTCACGCTGAATATTTTGGATAGAATTTATCCAAACTCCGAAAACGCCGAATATTTTGGATAGAATTTATCCAAACTCCGAAAAATAAATAATATGAATCACCGAAAAGTTTTTTATATTTTTTGAATATTGCCCAATACCCTTTGGATTTTACAAACATGTTGTAAAATCTCAAAATGCAATAAATGATTTTTCTTTAGCAAAATCCATGCCAAAACTCATTTTCCCTTCAAAACCCAAGATAATATATATTTTTTAAAAGAAAAATAATTTTTAAAATATGCTAGTGTATTGGCCGTATGCAAGAAAAATAACACATTATTTAGATTTTTATATATAAAAAGTACTTTTTTTTATATTTTTTTATATTTTATATTTTATTATTATTATTTTATTATTATATAAATATATATATATATTTTGGGTGAAGTTGGATTGTCACTCAGCTTTATTATGAGTACGGTCAGTGGCCTGATTTGACTCGATCCTGATTACCCTCAACAATGAATCGGTCCTTTTGCGTAAATCGAAGATGGTGATATACTGATAACTTACAAGTTTTTCAAGTAGACACGCAAGCGGATCTTGATTTAACGGTTGAAGGAACTTTTTTTTTTCTTCTCTGTCCTAGGGTTCAAGTCTCACTATGCATACATGTTACCCTAGCGGTGTCTTACATGCTCATTGAATTTGCAGGATGTTCAATAAATCCAAGAATTAGTTGATATGCACGTAAACTAGCTTAGACACCCTGACTGATTATATATATAAAAAAATTGATACATTATATATAGTATAAGAATGTCATCCAACATATTACAGTGTCACAGTTAGCTAGCCATGATGATCAAAGTCTTCTCTTTCTCCTCCTCAAATTTACTGACCACCCCTTCCAACTTTTTTTCCTTCACATCTGGTCCAATTCCCTTTAATTATTTTTTATTTTTAATTAAGATATAAAATTATATATATATATATTTAATTTCATCTCTACTGTTTTTTAATTTATAAACAATCTATCAAATTACGAATATTTTTCAATTTCAGTCTAGTGATTTTTTAATCTTTAAACTTGGTCTTCATTTTTTAATTGCTTTCTATTTTATTTATGATCACTTTAAATTGATTAATTTTCAAATTTCATTGGGTCTACTTTTTTGTGGACGAGCTCCACTCAAAGTGGAGGAGAGATTCTTGGTATAATTTCCACGAAGAAAATAGGGTGTCCTGTAAGATGTAAAACATATCCAATTCTAAAATCATCAAAGACTGCAGTACATGGGATTCCTGACAGGAAGCTTCCAACATTATTAGGCACTCCATTGTACGACAAATGTATGTCTGATTTGAATGTAAGTGTTTGACGTTCTATTTTAAAATATTTTTAAAAACAATTAAGATTTTAGATTTTTATTTTTTAAAAATATTATTTTATATTATCAGATCATTTTAATTTGCTATATCCACGCTATGTTGCTTTGTTGAAAGATATGTATTAGCAAAATCATACAAATCTTAAAATCTTCTCTCATACTCTAAAATTGTCATGCCCGCTATTATGTATTGTCATAAATATTATATTTCTTCAAACTCCTCCTGATAATTCCTTTTCTCTAAATCCCCTCTCTCTGATCGTTTGCCAATAGGAGTGAGCACTCTTAAATAGCAACTGAGTCACATGATCTACTTGAGTTTCTTTTGGTACTTGTATTTGATCTATAACCCTTTTCACCAATGTCTAGCAGGTAAGTCATACAACTCGTTTCTCGCATACCTTTTACCCACTAGAGTAATGTGACCATCCTCTCTGACCTAATAGTAGCAGTATTGGATGTCCTAGTTGCTATTCCTAGCTATAACTCTAATTAATTGTTCCATTTAAACTAGTCTGTCTGTAAATGGATTTGGCGTAACCACTGACTCCATCGGTGGGGGTTTATTACCTTGTTCTGGCCTATCAAACATTTTTGGCGAAGACACCTCTTCCTAATAAGGTGTATATTCATCATAATGGTATGTAGATTCATCTATTCTGGAGTGAAATGATATTGTAGGTAGGAGCAAGGCAATATCCATTAATAAATCTCTCCTTGGCTCGCTACCATACCATGAACTATTTTTTTTTCTTGTGCCGGGTTTGGGTCAATTTTGGTTTCTTGTTATGTATGAACCATCGTGTAAGGCATATTTCTTAAGACACTTCATTGTCACAATTATGGCAACTCAACCAGATGTTCTAATACCAAATGTAATAACCCTATTTCTCATAACAATATTTTAAAGGCAATTAGGGACAAAATATGGTACATAATTTTTTATTTGTGCTGACATTTCAGCAAAGTTTCTTTGTAATTTAAAATTACAATTATTGACATTCAATCTACTACACATTCCTCAAATTCAAATCCTTATCCAGTATTTACCCAATATCTTAAAGTTCAATTCATCATCAATAGTCGAATAATTTCCAAATAAGACATTATTATTAAAAGAAATACTATTCATGCAATATAATTTTAAAAAGTATAAATGTGCATATATGTGTGTGTGTACTTATATATAATCCATCATAAAATATACAAACATAAAATTAAGATCATAATTAAATCTTTAAATTCAACATTTGAATACCAATATCATTACATCAAAAATCATTGTAATTTCCCACAAAAACATAATTAGATACACTCATTTTTCTTAATCAAAAGACAACATTCCTAAACAAAATATACTCTTGAGGTGCATGTAAATGTCTTGAAACATAATAGAACATAACAATATAAATAATTTTAAGTTACAAAGTTGTCGCACCTCAAAAATGGCTGGGAGCGGCGTCGTGGCAACCGGTCCCCATGAGCGGGGGAGATTATTAAATGTCGGGGGGATTATCTATTTTTATAAAAAGGGAGTCGCCACCTAGTATTATGGTTACTAGGAAACCAATGACTAGTCTTTCAAAGATTCTAAGGTAAGGGACTGATTGCGTAAAGGAAAGGTTTTAGCACCCCTAGTACGCCCTACCTAAGGTAAGCTGCTTGGTGTTTTTGTTTTTCTAATAATTGCTAAAATATAAAAAAATATTTACATGTTGACGATATATCATTCACGCTGAATATTTTGGATAGAATTTATCCAAACTCCGAAAACGCCGAATATTTTGGATAGAATTTATCCAAACTCCGAAAATAATATGAATTACTGAAAAGTTTTTTTACATTTTTTTGAATATTGGCCAATACCCTTTGGATTTTACAAACATGTTGTAAAATCTCAAAATGCAATAAATGATTTTTCCTTTAGCAAAATCCATGCTAAAACTCATTTTTTCTTCAAAAACCAAGATAATATGTATCATTTTCAAAAGAAACAATTTTTAAAATATGCTAGTGTATTGGCCTTATGCAAGAAAAATAACACATTTTTTAGAATTTTTTGTATAAAAGAAATGCATTTTTTTGTATTTTTATATATTTTTTTGATTATTATATTATATTATTATATTATTATTATTATTATATATATATATATATATTTTAGGTGGGTTGGATTGTCACTCAGCCTTTATTATGCAGTCAGGTCGTGGCCTGATTCGACTCGACTCTGATTACCCTCAACAATGAATCGGTCCTTTTGCGTAAATCGAAGATGGTGATATACTGATAACTTACAAGTTTTTCAAGTAGACACGCAAGCGGGATCTTGATTTAACGGTTGAAGAAACTTGTTTTTTCTCTCGCATCGGGTTCAAGTTCCACTATACATGCATGTTATCCTAGCGATGCATTACATGATTATTGGGTTTGCGGGATATTCAATAAATCCGAGATTAATTGTGGTGCACGGAAACTAGCTCGGACATCCCGATTATAAAAAACAATTGAGACATTATATATATTACAATGTCGAGTTAGCTAGCCATGATGATCAAAGTCTTCTCTTTCTCCTCCTCAAATTTACCGACCACCCCTTTCAACTTTTTTCCCTTCACATCTGGTCCAATTCCCTTTAATTATTTTTTTTTATTTATTTTTAATTAAGATATAAAATTATATATATATATATATATTTAATTTCATCTCTACTGTTTTTTAATTTATAAACAATCTATCAAATTACGAATATTTTTCAATTTCAGTCTAGTGATTTTTTAATCTTTAAACTTGGTCTTCATTTTTTAATTGCTTTCTATTTTATTTATGATCACTTTTAATTGATTAATTTTCAAATTTCATTGGGTCTACTTTTTGTGGACGAGCTCCACTCCAAGTCGAGGAGAGATTCTTGGTATAATTTCCACGAAGAAAATAGGGTGTCCTGTAAGATGTAAAACATATCCAATTCTAAAATCATCAAGGACTGCAGTACATGGGATTCCTGACAGGAAGCTTCCAACATTATTAGGCACTCCATTGTACGACAAATGTATGTCTGATTTGAATGTAAGTGTTTGACGTTCTATTTTAAAATATTTTTAAAAACAATTAAGATTTTAGATTTTTATTTTTTAAAAATATTATTTTATATTATCAGATCATTTTAATTTGCTATATCCACGCTATGTTGCTTTGTTGAAAGATATGTATTAGCAAAATCATACAAATCTTAAAATCTTCTCTCATACTCTAAAATTGTCATGCCCGCTATTATGTATTGTCATAAATATTATTTTTCTTCAAACTCCTCCTGATAATTCCTTTTCTCTAAATCCCCTCTCTCTGATCGTTTGCCAATAGGAGTGAGCACTCTTAAATAGCAACTGGGTCACATAATCTACTTGAGTTTCTTTTGGTACTTGTATTTGATCTATAACCCTTTTCACCAATGTCTAGCAGGTAAGTCATACAACTCGTTTCTCGCATACCTTTTACCCACTAGAGTAATGTGACCATCCTCTCTGACCTAGTAGTGGCAGTATTGGATGTCCTAGTTGCTATTCCTAGCTATAACTCTAATTAATTGTTCCATTTAAACTAGTCTGTCTGTAAATGGATTTGGCGTAACCACTGACTCCATCGGTGGGGGTCTATTACCTTGTTCTGGCCTATCAAACATTTTTGGCAGAGGCACCTCTTCCTAATAAGGTGTATATTCATCATAATGTTATATAGATTCATCTATTCTGGAGTGAAATGATATTGCAGGTAGGAGCAAGGCAATATCCATTAATGGATCTCTCATTGGCTCACTACCATACCATGACTATTTTTTTTTTCTTGTACCGGGGTTGGGTCAATTTTGGTTTCTTGTTATGTATGAACCATCGTGTAAGGCATATATCTTAAGACACTTCATTGTCACAATTATGGCAACTCAACCAGATGTTCTAATACCAAATGTAATAACCCTATTTCTCATAAATATTTTAAAGGCAATTAGGGACAAAACATGGTACATCATTTTTTTATTTGTGCTGACATTTCAGCAAAGTTTCTTTGTAATTTAAAATTACAATTACTGACATTCAATCTACTACACATTCCTCAAATTCAAATCCTTATCCAGTATTTACCTAATATCTCAAAGTTCAATTGATCATCAATGCTCGGAATAATTTCCAAATAAGACATTATTATTTTAAAAAATACTATTCATGCAATATAATTTTAAAAAGTATAAATGTGCATATATGTGTGTGTGTACTTATATATAATCCATCATAAATTATACAAACATAAAATTAAGATCATAATTAAATCTTTAAATTCAACATTTGAATACCAATATCATTACATCAAAAATCATTGTAATTTCCCACAAAAACATAATTAGATACACTCATTTTTCTTAAACAAAAGACAAAATTCCTAAACAAAAAATACTCTTGATGTGCATGTAAATGTCTTGAAAAATAACAGAACATAACAATATAAATAATTTTAAGTTATAAAGTTGTCGCACCTCAAAAATGGCTGGGAGCGGCGTCGTGGCAACTGGTCCCCATGAGCGGGGAGGATTATTAAATGTCGGGGGGATTATCTATTTTTATAAAAAGGGAGTCGCCACCTAGTATTATGGTTACTAGGAAACCTATGACTGGTCTTTCAGAGATTCTAGGGTAAGGGACTGGTTGCGTAAAGGGAAGGTTTTAGCACCCCTAGTACGCCCTACCTAAGGTAAGCTGCTTGGTGTTTTTGTTTGTCTTATGATTGCTAAGATATTAAAAAAAAATATTTACATGTTGACGATATATCATCCCCGCCGAATATTTTGGATAGAATTTATCCAAACTCCGAAAAACGCCGAATATTTTGGATAGAATTTATCCAAACTTCGAAAAATAAATAATATGAATCACCGAAAAGTTTTTTTATATTTTTTTGAATATTGGCCAATACCCTTTGGATTTTACAAACATGTTGTAAAATCTCAAAATACAAGAAATGATTTTTTTACCCGCAAAATCCATGCTAAAACTCATTTTTTCTTCAAAAACCAAGATAATATGTATTATTTTCAAAAGAAATAATTTTTAAAATATGCTAGTGTATTGGCCTTATGCAAAAAAATAACACATTTTTGTATATAAAAAAAATACATTTTTTTTATATTCTTTGATTATTTTATTATATTATTATTATTATTATTATTATATATATATATATATATTTTGGGTGAAGTGGATCTGTCACTCAGCCTTTATTATGAGTGCAGGCCGTGGCCCGATTGACTCAATCCTGATTACCCTCAACAATGAACCGGGTCCTTTTTGCGAAATCGAAGATGGTGATATACTGATAACTTACAAGTTTTTCAAGTAGACACGCATAGCGGGATCTTGATTTAACGGTTGAAGAAACTTGTTTTTTTCTCGCATCGGGGTTCAAGTTCCACTATACATGCATATTATCCTAGCGGTGTCTTACATGCTCATTGGGTTTGCAAGATATTCAATAAATCCGAGAATTAGTTGTTATGCACGTAAACTAGCTCAGATACCCTGATTATATATATAAAAAAATTGATACATTATATATAGTATAAGAATGCCATCCAACATATTACAGTGTCACGGTTAGCTAGCCATGATGATCAAAGTCTTCTCTTTCTCCTCCTCAAATTTACCGACCACCCCTTTCAACTTTTTTCCCTTCACATCTGGTCCAATTCCCTTTAATTATTTTTTTTTATTTATTTTTAATTAAGATATAAAATTATATATATATATATATATATATATATATTTAATTTCATCTCTACTGTTTTTTAATTTATAAACAATCTATCAAATTACGAATATTTTTCAATTTCAGTCTAGTGATTTTTTAATCTTTAAACTTGGTCTTCATTTTTTAATTGCTTTCTATTTTATTTATGATCACTTTTAATTGATTAATTTTCAAATTTCATTGGGTCTACTTTTTGTGGACGAGCTCCACTCCAAGTCGAGGAGAGATTCTTGGTATAATTTCCACGAAGAAAATAGGGTGTCCTGTAAGATGTAAAACATATCCAATTCTAAAATCATCAAGGACTGCAGTACATGGGATTCCTGACCGGAAGCTTCCAACATTATTAGGCACTCCATTGTACGACAAATGCATGTCTGATTTGAATGTAAGTGTTTGACGTTCTATTTTAAAATATTTTTAAAAACAATTAAGATTTTAGATTTTTATTTTTAAAAAATATTATTTTATATCATCACATCATTTTAATTTGCTATATCCACCCTATGTTGCTTTGTTGAAAGATATGTATTAGCAAAATCATACAAATCTTAAAATCTTCTCTCATACTCTAAAATTGTCATGCCCGCTATTATGTATTGTCATAAATATTATATTTCTTCAAACTCCTCCTGATAATTCCTTTTCTCTAAATCCCCTCTCTCTGATCGTTTGCCAATAGGAGTGAGCACTCTTAAATAGCAACTGAGTCACATGATCTACTTGAGTTTCTTTTGGTACTTGTATTTGATCTATAACCCTTTTCACCAATGTCTAGCAGGTAAGTCATACAACTCGTTTCTCGCATACCTTTTACCCACTAGAGTAATGTGACCATCCTCTCTGACCTAATAGTAGCAGTATTGGATGTCCTAGTTGCTATTCCTAGCTATAACTCTAATTAATTGTTCCATTTAAACTAGTCTGTCTGTAAATGGATTTGGCGTAACCACTGACTCCATCGGTGGGGGTTTATTACCTTGTTCTGGCCTATCAAACATTTTTGGCGAAGACACCTCTTCCTAATAAGGTCTCTTCTTAATAAGGTGTATATTCATCATAATGGTATGTAGATTCATCTATTCTGGAGTGAAATGATATTGTAGGTAGGAGCAAGGCAATATCCATTAATAAATCTCTCCTTGGCTCGCTACCATACCATGAACTATTTTTTTTTCTTGTGCCGGGTTTGGGTCAATTTTGGTTTCTTGTTATGTATGAACCATCGTGTAAGGCATATTTCTTAAGACACTTCATTGTCACAATTATGGCAACTCAACCAGATGTTCTAATACCAAATGTAATAACCCTATTTCTCATAACAATATTTTAAAGGCAATTAGGGACAAAATATGGTACATAATTTTTTATTTGTGCTGACATTTCAGCAAAGTTTCTTTGTAATTTAAAATTACAATTATTGACATTCAATCTACTACACATTCCTCAAATTCAAATCCTTATCCAGTATTTACCTAATATCTCAAAGTTCAATTCATCATCAATACTCGGAATAATTTCCAAATAAGACATTATTATTTTTAAAAAAA
The DNA here is from genome assembly GCA_032356905.1 of Salix exigua. Lineage (NCBI taxonomy): Eukaryota > Viridiplantae > Streptophyta > Magnoliopsida > Malpighiales > Salicaceae > Salix > Salix exigua. Next base: position 13,251,276 of record CM063592.1, read on the forward strand.
TACTATTCATGCAATATGATTTTAAAAAGTATAAATGTGCATATATGTGTGTGTGTGTGTGTAATCTATCATAAATAAATAAACAAACATAAATAAAATTAAGATCATAATTAAATCTTTAAATGCAACATCCGAATAATAATATCATTACATCAAAAGTCATCATAATTCCACAAAACATAACTAAATACACTCATTTTACTTAAACAAAAGATGGAATCCCTAAACATAAATTACTCTTGATGTGAATGTGAAGTTACTAAAAATAAGACAACATAACAATATAGATTATTTAAAGTTATAAAGTTGTCGCACCTCAAAAATGGTCGGGAGCGCGTCGTGTAACCGGTCCCCATGAGCGGGAAGCTTATTAAGTGTCGGGAGGATTATCTATTTTTATAAAAGGGAGTCGCCACCTAGTATTATGGTTACTAGGAAACCTATGAATGGTCTTTCAGAGATTCTAGGGTAAGGGACTGGTTGCGTAAAGGGAAGGTTTTAGCACCCCTAGTACGCCCTACCTAAGGTAAGTTGCTTGGTGTTTTTTGTTTGTCTTATGATTTGCTAAGATATTAAAAAAAAATATTTGCATGTTGACGATATTTCATTCACACCGAATATTTTGGATAGAATTTATCCAAACTCTGAAAAACGCCGAATATTTTGGATAGACTTTATCCAAACTCCGAAAAATAAATAATATGAATCACCGAAAAGTTTTTTTATATTTTTTTGAATATTGGCCAATACCCTTTGGATTTTACAAACATGTTGTAAAATCTCAAAATGCAATAAATGATTTTTCCTTTAGCAAAATCCATGCTAAAACTCATTTTTTCTTCAAAAACCAAGATAATATGTATCATTTTCAAAAGAAACAATTTTTAAAATATGCTAGTGTATTGGCCGTATGCAAGAAAAATAACACATTTTTTTAGATTTTTTTTGTATAAAAGAAATACATTTTTTTTTATATTTTTTGATTATTTTATTATATTATTATATTATTATTATTATTATTATTATTATATATATATATATTTTGGGTGAATTGGATCTGTCACTGACCTTTATTATAGTGCAGGTCGTGGCCCGATTCGACTCAATCTGATTACCCTCAACAATGAATCGGGTCCTTTTGCAGAAATCGAAGATGGTGATGTACAGTAACTTACAGGTTTTTCAAGTACAACAAATGGAGATTCGGTTAATACCTTGATGTAGAGGACGTTGAGGCGGTTCTCCCTGTCGTGGTGGTATCTGAAATGGTCGCCTGAGCTCGCCGGAAAACGGACTTGAAGTCACCGGGGTTGTTGCTGCGACGGGACTGCTGCTGCTGCTGGTTCGCCAGAGATGAGGGCTGAGATGCTGAGGGTCTTGGGAAGTTAATGGTGGTGAAAGGTGGTGGTTTTAGGTGGTCCGAGGTGATGGTTTAAACAGCCCCGAAATGTAGAGAGAGAGGAGGAAGCTTCGGGTTTTTTAGAGAGAGAGAGGGATACCGAGGCTGAGAAAGGGAGGGATGGTGGTGCTGAACTGGTGCTACCAGCGAGAAGAGGGTGGTCGACGATGGTTTTTTCTTGCACCGAGGGGGAGAGCTTGCCGAGAGGGAGGATGAGACAGTGGAACCGAAACGCAGATTTGCGTTTTAAGAGGGAGGGACAGAGGCGAGAGAGAGATGGGGACGCTGAGGTTTTGTTGAAGGTGAGATGAGGGGGTGATCAGCGATGGTGAAAGCAAGCCAAAAGGGTGGTCGATGGTGGCGTTTTTCTTGCGCCGATCGGGAGAGAGTGACAGGAACCAGTTGCACTGGTTTGAAGGGAGGGAGAGACGAGAACAGGGGAAGCTGTGCTCGGGAGGAAGACGAGGGAAATTTTCAAAAAAATGGAGACCTCATCATTCTCTGTTCTCCCGACGTGAAAAAATCCCCCTCCCATTAGTTTTTCTTTTTTCCTTTTATATGCGACAGGTTACGAAAACCGGGTGGCTTACGCGGGTGGCTCAATGAAAATGGGTGAGTTGCTCAATGTGCATGCTATGTCTGAAAAATAGGGGTTTTTGAGTGGCTCAAGTTTTGTTGATTTTGTGCAAAGTACAGTTTGGTCCCTCAATTTGTTACTCCTCTAATTGCATCCCTAATTGAACTTATATTTATGGTCTTGTGCAATTAGGCCCTTGTGAAAAATTCAAAGTTAACTTTAAACCTTGCGCACCTTTTACTTTGGTCCTTGATTTTTATCTGTACAATATGGTTTCTCACTCAAACATAAAACTCTTAATTTATTCAATTAGGTCCCCGATTTCGCTTAATTGGCTTGAAAAAAAATTCAAATTTATCAACAAAAATTCAAATATCATCAATTGAGCCCGAATTAAATTTAAGCGCTTGATTTCTTATTGACTAAGCCTTTAATGAAATTAATCCATTTAAAGTATAATTAAGTCGTCAAGCTTAATTTATACGCGATTTATCTCATAATAAATTACTTTAGCTTTGGATCCGCGTTTTTCCATTTACGGGCACAAAAGGGTACAATCGATTTTTCAAAAATGTTCAAAATCTTAACTTGATTTTTATGCTTACGACTAAAGTCTTTGTAAAAGACTTTAGCTTAGTAAGTGTTGTAAGGAAAACACGGAAATTATCTCATTGCAACGCATGACTTACCCGGGTCTTATTATGACGGGTGACTGCCCCGAGTTAGAAGGGAAAGAGATCTCATTTTTCTGGGTGAGCGACCCGAGTTAGATAGGTCTCATTTTTACGGGTGACCAGACCGGAGTTAGTGAGGTCTCATTTTTACGGGTGGCCAGGCCCTAGTTAGTGAGGTCTCATTTTTACGGGTGACCGACCCTAGTTAGTAAAGTCTCATTTTTACGGGTGACCGACCACGATTAATAAGGTCTCATTTTTACGGGTGGCCAGACCAGCGTTAGAAAGGTCTCATTTTTACGGGTGACCAGGCAGGAGTTAGTAAGGTCTCATTTTTCGGGTGATCGACCGGAGGTAGTAAGGTCTCATTTTTCTGGGTGACCGACCCGAGTTAGAAAGGTCTTCTTTTTCTGGGTGACCGACCCGAGTTAGGAAGGTCTCATTTTCCTGGGTGACTGACCCGAGTTAGCATGGTCTCATTTTTATGGGTGACCGACCCGGACATCATGGTCTCATTTTTCTGGGTGACCGACCCGAGTTAGAAAGGTCTCATTTTTATGGGTGACCGACCCGGCTAGCATGGTCTCATTTTTATGGATGACCGACCCGGCTAGCATGGTCTCATTTTTATGGGTGACCGACCCGGATGAAAGAGTCTCGATAGTAACGGATGACTTACCCGGGTCTCATTATGACGGGTGACCTGCCCGAGTTAGAAGAGTCTCGATAGTGACGGATGACTTACCCGGGTCTGATTATGACGGGTGACCTGCCCGAGTTAGAAGAGTCTCGATAGTGACGGATGACTTACCCGGGTCGCATTATGACGGGTGACCTGCCCGAGTTAAAAGAGTCTCGATAGTGACGGATGACTTACTCGGGTCGCATTATGACGGGTGACCTGCCTGAGTTAAAAGAGTCTCGATAGTGACGGATGACTTACCCGGTCCGATTTATGACGGGTGACTCGCCCTAATGGAAGAGTCTCGATAGTGACGGATGACTTACCCGGTCCGATTATGACGGGTGACTCGCCTCAATGGAAGAGTCTCGATAGTGACGGATGACTTACCCGGTCTCATTATGACGGGTGACTCGCCTGAATGGAAGAGTCTCGATAGTGACGGATGACTTACCGAGTCCGATTATGACGGGTGACTCGCCTGAGTTAGTAAAGTCTCGATAGTGACGGATGACTTACCCGGTCCGATTATGACGGGTGACTCGCCCGAATTTGTAAAGTCTCGATAGTGACGGATGACTTACCCGGTCCGATTATGACGGGTGACTCGCCCGAATGGAAGAGTCTCGATAGTGACGGATGACTTACCCGGTCTTATTATGACGGGTGACTCGCCCTAGGTTAGTAAAGTCTCGATAGTGACGGATGACTTACCCGGGTCGCATTATGACGGGTGACCTGCCCGAGTTAAAAGAGTCTCGATAGTGACGGATGACTTACTCGGGTCGCATTATGACGGGTGACTCGCCTGGTTAGTAAAGTCTCGATCTTGACGGATGACTTACCGGTCGCATTATGACGGGTGACCTGCCCTGATGGAAGAGTCTCGATAGTGACGGATGACTTACCCGGGTCTGATTATGACGGGTGACTCGCCCGAATGGAAGATGGAAGAGTCTCATTTTACGGATGACCGAGCCGGTTCAAGGAACGAAACAACACCGATTCTCAATCCATTGTCCGCGGTTTTGTCGACCTAAGATTCGATTTCTCCATATCTTTCATGACTTGCAATTATATCAGCTTTCGCCACACATTTCCTGTCAGGTTAGTGTTATGACAATAATATACATGTTTTGTTACCTCTTTAGAAACATAGGTCCCCCCCTTCTTCATGGTAGTCTTCCTTCATAGGATGTGTTTCCCATGCCATATCTTTACGCTTGGCGATGAGACTTTTTGTTCCATATAGGACCCTTTCTAGCTCCATTGTAGTTAAAACGATATATACTTGAAAGAATTTCAAAACATGGTTTTATTTGCAAATTGACACTTTTAAAACAAATAGCTATTTTATAATCTTGCCCCCAGCGTGGTGCACAAAATAGATCAAAAATAAATGATTTAACGTAAATAAATATTATAAGATCATGTGCTTTGGAAAAGATTGCTTGCAAGAATTCCTGGCCGAATTTTATTTATTGAGGAAAGTTACAACATATTAGGCATAATATTTCTTTTACTGAGTCGAATTCACAGGCCTAGCTAGATCTTCTCCATCCATGCTAGATAATAGCAAAGCTCCCCCTGAGAATGACTTCTTCACCACATATGGGCCTTCATAGTTTGGGGCCCATTTACTCTGATCTTGCCCTGGTACAAACAATATCTTCTTTAACACCAAGTCGCCTTCTTGGAATTTTCGAGGTCGGACTTTCTTATCATATGCTTTGGCCATCCTTCTTTGGTATAATTGATGATGACAGATTGCGGCTAACCTCTTTTCACTGATCAAATTCAATTGCTCATATCTGACCTTTGCCCATTCTGCTTCATCTAGTTCGGAGTCTATCAAGACTCTTAGTGATGGGATTTCTACCTCTAAAGGCATTACCGCCTCCATCCCATATACCAACATGTATGGAGTGGCTCCTGTTGAGGTCCGAACTGCAGTACGGTATGCATGAAGAGCAAATGGCAACATTTCATGCCAATCCTTATAGGTGACTATCATCTTCTGAACAATCTTCTTGACGTTCTTGTTAGCAGCTTCTACAACACCATTCATCTTGGGCCTATAAGGAGAGGAATTTGAATGTTTGATCTTCCATTTAGCACAAAGTTCACGTTATCAACTTCCCATTGAAGTTTTGGGCATTATCGATTATAATCTTTTACGGTGGCCCATACTGAGCATATCAAATCTCTCTCAATGAACTTCTTTACCATCTTTTGTGTTACATGAGCAAATGACCCGACCTCTACCCATTTTGTAAAGTAGTCGATTGCCACGAGAATGAACCTGTGACCATTGCTAGCTTTTGGGTTGATAGGTCCAATCACATTGATCCCCCACATCGCAAAAGGCCATGGAGATAACATATTAAATAAAGGGATCGGAGGGGCACTCATTTTGTCCCATAGATCTGACACTTGTGACATTTGCGGACATAGTCAATGCAATCCTTCTCTAATGTCATCCAAAAGTAACCAGCTCTTTATATTTTCCTTGCCATCATATGTCCACTAGCATGGGTCGAGCAAATCCCTTCATGCACTTCTCGCAATGCGTTTCTAGCTTCAACCCCATCTAGGCATCTCAGCAAAGTCCCATCAGATGACCTCTTATATAAAACTTCCCCATCAAGGTAAAAATCCGTTGCCAGCCTTCTCGAGGTCTTCTTTCGACGTTGGATGCTCCCAGGGGATAAGTCTGATTTTGGATGAAGTTCTTGATATCGTAGTACCAAGGGTTTCCATCTATTTCTCCTTCAACTGAGCAACAATGAGACGGGTTATTTCTGATGTCGATGTGTATCGGCTACAAGCTTTGCCCAAAGTCTATTCTAGTCATAGAAGCTAGTGTAGCCAAGGCATCTGCAAACTGATTTCCTTCCCTTCCTAGATGGGTGAACTCTATTTCTTCAATCTCTTTAGCAAGTTTAGATAAGTACTCGTGGTAGGGTATTAGCTTTGCTTCTTTGGTTTGCCATTCCCTTTTACTCGACAAATAATTAAAATTGAATCTCCATATACATCTATCTTCTTTACGTTCAACTCCAATGCAGTCTCTAAACCAAGAATACAGGGCTCATACTCATTTGTGTTATTAGTGCACCGAATTGCAATTTCATTGACACTGGGTATTGTTTCTTGTCGGAGATATTATCACTCGCCTGGTTCCATTACCACATATGTTCACAGCGCCATCAAAGTACATAGTCCACCATCCGGGTTTTCCTTCCTCTCATGAAAACACATCCTCATCAGGAAAATCAAAGTCTAACGGCTCATAATCCTCCATAGCATGGTCCGCCGGTGATCAGCAATGACACTCCCTTTCACCATTTTCCTTGTCATATACACTATATCATATTCGAGATAACAGACACTTGCCACTGGCGATTCAATTTGGATAAGTAGGGTTTTTCACGAGATGTACTTCAATGGGTCTAATTTAGAAATTAGCCATGTGGTATGATACAACATATACTGTCGCAACCTTTTTGCAGCCCATGCTAATGCACAACACAACTTCTCAATCATAGTATACCTAGACTCACACTCCATGAATTTCTTGCTTAAATAGTAAATGGCCTTTTCCTTCCTTCCCGATTCATCCTGTTGCCCAAGCACACATCCCATCATTGTTTCGATCCATTGTTAAGTATAAAATCAATGGCCTTTTTGGTGCAGGGGAACCAATAGAGGTGGTTTAAGCAAGTCTTGCTTGATTTTCTCAAAAGCTTCTTCACATTCTGCGTTCCAAATGTCGGATTCCTCTTTCTTAACAAGCGAAAAATTGGGTCACGGGTCGTGGTTAATTGGGATATGAACCGAGCAATGTAATTTAACCTTCCCAAAAATCCCCTTAATTCCTTCTCAGTCTTCGGAGCGGGCATATCCTGAATAGCCTTTACTTTTTCAGGATCTACTTCTATTCCTTTGTCACTCACCACAAAACCTAGCAACTTCCCAGACTTCACCCCAAATGAACACTTTGCAGGGTTAAGCCTCAATTTATATTTCCTCAACCTTTCAAATAATTTTTTCAATATTTGGACATGATTCTCTCCTTTTCCCGATTTAGCGATCATGTCATCCACGTATACTTCAATCTCCTTGTGCATCATGTCGTGAAATAAAGTCACCATAGCCCTTTGATAAGTGGCACCACCATTCTTTAACCCAAATGGCATGACTTTATAGCAGAAAGTTCCCCATGGTGTAACAAACGTCGTCTTCTCCTTATCTTCCGGCGCCATTTTTATCTGATTATAACCTGAGAAACCATCCATAAAGGAATACACGGAGCTACGAGCTGCATTATCAACTAACATGTCTATATGTGGTAAAGGAAAATTATCTTTAGGGCTAGCCCGATTTAAATCCCTAAAGTCCACACAGACTCGAATCTTGCCCTCCTTTTTGGGTACCACTACTATGTTGGACACCCATTGTGGATATTTGACCACCTCTAAGAAACCAGCATTCCATTGCTTTTCAATCTCCGCCTTTACTTTGATCAAAACTTCTGGGTGCGTTCTTCTTAGCTTTTGCTTAATCGGTCTGCATCCCTCCTCCAATGGTAGCCTATGGACTACAATATTTGTATCTAGACCGGGCATATCCTCATAGGACCAAGCAAAAACATCTGTATAATCTCGAAGCAGTGCAATCAAATCTTCTCTTTCCTTTTGCGTGATCAAAGTTCCTACCTTGAGTTCTCTTTGGCTTTCTTCAGTACCCACATTTATGGTTTCAAGTTCCTCTTTAGCGGGTTTCCAAACTTGTTCGTGTTGCTCTAATAATTTTGTGAATTCCTTAATGCTATTTTCATCACCATCTTCCTCTTCTACAGCTATTATGTGCTCTTTATGATTCGGCCATTCATTCTCAGTGCAAAGTGCAAGTGGTGTTGTGGAAGTTCCGCTTCGGGGTTCCTGAAGCGGAAAATGAGTGTAAATGCACCAAATAAAAATAAGAAAAAAGATGAACAAAAATGCACGATCTTCATAAAAATGCAGTTCACAACAAACAAAGATAAAATCTGATTGGCCGGTTAGGCCTTAAAACAAAACAAACCAAAATAAATGTAGAAAACATTGTTCAATATATTCTGAAAACCAATGGAGCTTCTTGGGTTTCCCAATTCTGGAACTTCTCTCCCTTGGCTAACTTCCGAATGCATGTGCAGGCGATGGCTTCCTCTACAACATAGATGGTCGAGTTGTGGTGGCTCTTCATCCCTTTTCACTGATCGAGTCTTCTTATCAATGCTCTGAACTTCCTCCTTTTCCACAATATTTATGCTCATAGATGCCATCTTCTGAAGAAAGCTCTTGTGTCCTGAATCAGGTTGTATGACATATGTTGCCTTTGGGAATGAGACTCTGATCGGAGGAATGACTAAACTCTCTTCTACAGGCTTCCTTCCCTCGATCCTCGTCATTCTTTTCTCTCTTCTTGCCAAGGCAGCCCGCTGGTAATCTTCTTTTTTAGGTTTATACCCCAACCCAAATCTTTGTTCTGCAGCCTTCAGCCTTGTTACCCCAACCCATTCGAGTTTCTTCTTTATTCACGGAACCTTGTTCTTTAAGAGGCTTTTAGCGGCCATTTTAGTGGCCCCTGAGATCCAGGGTTTCCTTATAACGGTATTCTACGGCACCCACTCGGTATTCACAAATTCAAATGCATACGAGTTTCCATCCGTACAATCTTCGACTTCAATAAATGGGACCGCTACATTTTTCATCACAGATATGGCTTCTTCAGCCTTGACGGTGACAAGGACACCATTGGCAATGTACTTCAAGCGTTGATGCGGTGAAGAAGTAATGACTCGGCGAGCATGTATCCATGGTCTTCCCAACAACATGCTATAAGAAGGGTGGATGTCCATCACCTGAAGGGTTACCAAGAAAGTTTGGGGACCTACGGCTAGCTCAACTTCGATTGCCCCCAACACTTGCCTCGGCGCACCATCATATGCTCTCGTCGTAATCCCACTTGGATGCATGTGAGAAGGATCTACTGGCATCTCTTCCAGCATGTGTCTCGGCAACACATTTAGGGCGGAACCATTATCGATGAGAACTTTACCGATGAGACAATCCTTGCATCTGACCGTGATATACAAAGGCTTATTATGGCCAGTTCCTTCGGTTCCGAGTTCATCTTCAGTGAAATACAAATAGTTTGATGCGTGGATCCTCCCTACCAGGTGCTCCATAGTCGTTTGCTCAATATTTTGCGGCACATAGGCCTCGTTCAATACCTTTTGCAAGGCATTTCGATGAGGCTCAGAACTTAGTATCAATGACATGATGGAGATTTTGGCAGGGGTTTTCTTTAACTGATCCACCACACAGTACTCACTATGCTTCATCAATTTCAGGAACTCATTCGTCTCTTCCTCCGTCACCGGTTTATTTACCTCTAACTCGTTTTCAAGACCCACTACCTCTTTACCCTTGATTTTCCTTTGTTTTTCTAGCTCCTCAGGCGTGAAACATCGACCGCTCCGGGTCAAACCACCTATCTCGGTTTGGACAAAAGGAAATTTGACGTTTGGTGTAGCAGTATAATTTCCCGGCATTGCTTTATAGTCCACCTCCTTTGCACATGCGGGTTTATACAGCACCAATCTCGAGAGTCCATTAGGTGTTGATTGGACCCTACACTTCTCTATCCCTGTTATCTCCTCAAGGTTTTCCCCATCCTCAATCCTTAACTCCCCTAGAGTCAACATCCTGGTGACCTTTTGACGAAACTCAATACATCCGTTAATGTGATGCCCTCTTTGTTCGTGGAATGGGCAAAAGTCATTTCCGCCAATGTCATGATTAACTGATCCCATCAAATGTCCAGATTGCACTAACATGTCGTATAATCGGCCATGGTCACCTGGAGAGCCCTTACTTTGTTATCGGTTTCTATTGCATTCACCCCACTACTTCCGCGAGCATGTTTAGGCAAAGGGTTCAAACTCACATTGGGTGGATCCTCAATGGTGATCCATCCGATCTTGATCGGTTGCAATACCTTTCTCTTAAAGGCTGCACAAGTCTCGATACTATGACCCGCATTACCGAGCATGGTATTCGCAAGTCGAGTTAGGGTTGTGCTAGGCGAGGAAAGGTGGCTTCAAAGGGGTAGTGGTAGGGAGCAATATGTCCAATGTTTAGTAATTGGGCATATAACTCTTTTAGGGTCATGGCAAAGGTGGTAGTTCTTCGGTTTGTGGATAGTCTCTTCTTTGGTAGTTATTTGGGCTACTTGCGGGAATCTTGGGTAAAAAGGTTGGTTTGGAGTGGTGGGTTTGGAGAAGTTGATGTTGGTGGTTTGGGGGGTAGGTGTTTGGTAGCTCTTGTAATTCTTCTCTTTCCCCTTGTACCTTTCTTCCACATTGCTCACCTCCACTTCTTTTCTCTTCCCGATGAAACCCCTCTTCTCTACGGGTTCCACAATTCTTCCATTCCGGATTCCCTGCTCAATCCTTTCAGCAATCCATACCGCATCAAAAAAGTGTTGGGCTGAGCTTCCCATCAGGTGCTCATAGTATGGAGCTTTGAACGTGTTAGCAAACAGGGTCACCATTTCAGACTCTATCAATGGAGGTTGCACATTGACAGCTTGGTCCCTCCATCTTTGAGCATAAGTCCTTACAGACTCTTGAGCTCCTTTCTCCATTGTCATCAAGCTTGTCCTATTAGGAGCAATTTCGAGGTTGAACTTATCATCGCTTCAAAAAGCATCCGCCAAATCGATCCACTTACGAATCCCGATGTTGTCCAACCTCATGTACCAGCTAAGGTGACCCTGTCGATCGTCCTGGAAAAAGTAGATTAACAACTTATCATCATGTATTACCTCCGCCATCTTGTTATAGTAAGAACGAAGATGGGTTTTCGGGCATTCTATCCCACTATATTTGATGAATTCCGGAACACTGAATTTCCGTGGTATCACAATGTTTGGCACCAAACATGCTTCAGCTGCCTTGATTGGGTCGGATAGGTCGTTTCCTTCAATCGCTCTTAATATTTCCTCTAACGCGGACCACTTGTCATATCCAGTGTGCTCAGGAACTCTGGCATTTTGTGGGTCCTCGTCTGTTAAATCTAATGTAATAGGAATTGGGATGGGCCGAGTAGATTCAGGCTGCCTCTTTGGCGAATTAGTTCCCACAATAAGGGGTGCCCCAGGTTTTGAAGCTGCTCGAGGTGCTTCATCGGTTTGAGCGGATGTGCCCTCTCCATCTCTTGCTCTTAAGGTCTTCTCTAGCAAACTAGTCAAGCGTGCTATGTCATTTCGCATAGCTTCAAGATCCCTTTGGTACTGAGATTCTATTTACTGCCTGTCGTTTTCCATTCTTCTCCTTAGTCGGGTGTTGTGGACTTTAACAGGGGGACCTATGTTTCGTGGTAGAGCTATTACATGAATGAATAAGAGAATGTAAAGTGTATGTGGTATGATGAATATGCTCATGTGAAATATATTATGGAGCATACACCCTAACGATAGGTTCTAGTTCTTTTATGTGAGACATGGGGTAGGCTTACTATTTGGGCTCTAAAGAGGGTCTCTCGCTGTCCCAGTGATCACCTTCGTGAAGGCAATATGGGGTCTTAGCAGATAATGGGATGGTACGTATACCAATCACTATCATCTAAGCTCTCAGCAAAGAGTTGGGGTTTACACAAACTTAAACCTTGACTCAAGTCATAGGTAAGCTGCTAGTCCCCCACGTAACTTAAGGTTTAGTGTGTGCTCTCAAAATAAATAAAAAGTGATGCATGACGAGGCATATTATGATGACAGGATGAAAAGATGCATGCTAAAGCTTTTAAGCAAATAAATAACTCATGGCAACGTGAGAATAAATGAATAAATAAACACACAAATAATTAGCATATCATAAACAAACAAAATTATCAAGCTTAGTCCAATGTCCCTAGTGGAGTCGCCATTCTGTCGCACCCCAAAAATGGTTGGCGAGCGGCGTCGTGCCAACTGGTCCCCATGAGCGGGGAAGATTTTTATGTCGGGGGGATTATCTATTTTTATAAAAAGGGAGTCGCCACCTAGTATTATGGTTACTAGGAAACCTATGACTGGTCTTTCAGAGATTCTAAGGTAAGGGACTGGTTGCGTAAAGGGAAGGTTTTAGCACCCCTAGTACGCCCTACCTAAGATAAGCTGCTTGGTGTTTTTATTTGTCTTATGATTGCTAAGATATTAAAAAATATTTACATGTTGACGATATATCATTCACGCTGGATATTTTGGATAGAATTTATCCAAACTCCGAAAACGCTCGAATATTTTGGATAGAATTTATCCAAACTCCGAGAAATAAATAATATGAATTACCGAAAAGTTTTTTATATTTTTTTGAATATTGGCCAATACCCTTTGGATTTTACAAACATGTTGTAAAATCTCAAAATGCAATAAATGATTTTTCCTTTAGCAAAATCCATGCTAAAACTCATTTTTCTTCAAAACACAAGATAATATGTATCATTTTCAAAAGAAACAATTTTTAAAATATGCTAGTGTATTGGCCGTATGCAAGAAAAATAACACATTTTTTTAGATTTTTTTGTATAAAAGAAATACATTTTTTTTATATTTTTTTGATTATTTTATTATATTATTATTATTATTATTATATTATTATTATTATATATATATATTTTGAGTGAGTTGGATCGCCATTCACCCCTTTCTAACTTGGTCACGACCAGTCGACATTAATTGGTCATGTCACCGACCTTTATTATGAGTGCAGGTCGTGGCCTGATTGACTCGACCTCGGTTACCCTCAACGATGAATCGGGTCCTTTTCGTAAATCGAAGATGGTGATGTACAGTAACTTATAGGTTTTTCAAGTACAACAAATGGAGATTCGGTTAATACCTTGATGTAGAGGACGTTGAGGTGGTTCTCCTTATCATGGTGGTATTTTGAAATGGTCGCCTGTGCTCGCCGGAAAATGGACTTGAAATCACCAGGTCATTCTTCGCGACAGGATCTGCTGCTGCTGCTGTTGGTTCGCCGGAGATGAGGGCTGAGATGCTGAGGGTCTTGGGAAGTTAATGGTGGTGAAAGGTGGTGGTTTTAGGTGGTCCGAGGTGATGGTTTAAACAGCCCCGAAATGTAGAGAGAGAGGAGGAAGCTTCGGGTTTTTTAGAGAGAGAGAGGGATACCGAGGCTGAGAAAGGGAGGGATGGTGGTGCAGAACTGGTGCTATCAGCGAGAAGAGGGTGGTCGACGATGGTTTTTTCTTGCACCGAGGGGGAGAGCTTGCTGAGAGGGAGGATGAGACAGCGGAACCGAAACGCAGATTTGCGTTTTAAGAGGGAGGGACAGAGGCGAGAGAGAGATGGGGATGCTGAGGTTTTGTTGAAGGTGAGATGAGGGGGTGATCAGCGATGGTGAAAGCAAGCCAAAAGGGTGGTCGATGGTGGCGTTTCTCTTACGCCGATCGGGAGAGAGTGACAGGAACCAGTTGCACTGGTTTGAAGAGAGGGAGAGACGAGAACCGGGGAAGCTGTGCTCGGGAGGAAGATGAGGGAAATTTTCAAAAATGGAGACCCGATGATTCTCCCTTCTCCCTACGTAAAAAAAATCCTCCCCTTCATCAGTTTTTCTTTTTTCCTTTTATATGCGACAAGTTACGAAAACCGGGTGGCTCAATGAAAAATGGGTGGGTTGCTCAATGTGCATGCTATGTCTGAAAAATAGGGATTTTTTGAGTGGCTCAAGTTTTGTTGATTTTGTGTGCAAAGTACAGTTTGGTCCCTCAATTTGTCACTCCTCTAATTGCATCCTTAATTGAACTTATATTTATGGTCTTGTGCAATTATGCCCTTGTGAAAAATTCAAAGTTAACTTTAAACCTTGCGCACCTTTTACTTTGGTCCTTGATTTTTATATGTGCAATATGGTTTCTCACTCAAACATAAAACTCTTAATTTATTCAATTAGGTCCCCGATTTCGCTTAATTGGCTTGAAAAATTCAATTGATCAACGAAAATTCAAATATAATCAATTGACCCGAATTAAATTTAAGCACTTGATTTCTTATTGACTAAGCCTTTAATAAAATTAATTTGATCCATTTAAAGTATAATTAAGTCGTCAAGCTTAATTTATACGCTGATTTATCTCATAATAAATTACTTTAGCTTTGGATCCGCGTTTTTCCATTTCAGGCACAAAAGGGTACAATCGATTTTTCAAAAATGTTCAAAATCTTAACTTGATTTTTACCGACACCATCCCCATTTTATTTTATTTTATTGTTATTTTCTGAGAGTTTTGGGGCATGACCCAAAATTGGGTTACAACAAAAGTTATGAGTAATAAAAATTACTTAAATTTAAATTCTCAATACACATGCATGTATTTTTTGAAAATTACATCTAAGTATGATCTATCCAAAAATCATGAACAATTAGCCATATATTATGTTTTCATTTTTGCAATTTATTCCCCTCATCAAAATATATTAAACAATTCCAATTAGACACGCCAACATCATTATAACGCATTGAAGTCATTAACTATTTCTTTCTTGAAATAATTAATTAATTTTTTCTTTAAAAAATCCATGGATTTGTCAATGTCAAAAGTCTCTTGACATCATTAGCCTCTCAGAGCAGCTAATCAAATTTCTTGATAATGCCAATATCAATGTTCACTAACATCATCAACTATTTCATTATAGAAATAATTAATCAAAAATTCTATTCTCGGAGCGACTAATCAAATTTCTTGATAATGCCAATATCAATGTTCACTAACATCATCAACTATTTCATTATAGAAATAGTAAATCATATATATATATATATATATAGTTATTTTTATGGAAAATGTCAATATCAATCTTATACATTGATATCGTTAACCATTTGTATTTAAAATGACTAATCAAGTTTATCATACACACACACACACACACACACACACATTATATTTTTATTTTATCTCCTTCTCATATCAATTATATTTTTCCTTTCCTCAAATATAACCTATATCCTTCAAACTATACAAAGATTATTATTTTATTTAAAATCAATAAAAGAGTAGATAAAATCAACAATTCTTGTGTTCCCCCTCTCCAATCACATATGCATCATTCCTCCAATTTGCATCATCATTTCTTAATAAAAAAATTAAAATCAACACAAAAAAAAATTTAAAAAAAAAATTATGCCCCTTTTAAGTTTATGATTACATCTCATACACTATCCATTTTGTTTTAGTCATAACTTCTTGAACAAAATTCAGTTTCATACATATATTTTTTATTTTGAATTCTAAGACATGAAAGTACACATATCCTTAAAGAAATAAAATTCAATTTTATCCCTACAATATCAGTTTTTCTTGTTTTTATGATTTGTCGAAACTACCAATAATGATTACAATTTAACCTCCCCTTAGATTTATGTTCATATCTTGTGCTTTAGAGATCCTTTACTAGCCAAATTAGTCTCGTTAGAAATATAAAATTCTTGACTATAATTTCCATAAGAATAGTCCCATAATGTATTATTTTCGAGGTCTAATTTCTGGTAGAAGTTAATGAATAAGCCTTAACCATTTTAATCCCCCACTTTCCTTCCACAAGAACTATCTCTAGATAATGACTAATTTGTTACCATAATTGTTCAAAGAGAATCACTAGCTAGTTCCTCCCAATTCCTCTTCCTTGTGGTCAACCTTCCCAATATCCTATATATTGAGTTTTTTACCTTGATATTTTCAAATGATTTGTCATTTAACACAATCCATATCACCTTAATCTAATTAAACCTATACAAAAATACATCATCCCTAAATAGTCTATTGACCCTAATTAATAAATTTTGAATTTGATGCATCAATTCCTAATCGAATTCAAATTTACTTTATAATCATGTTTAAATTTCCTTATTGGAAGATAATATGGAATTTGATTCGTAACTAGTTGAAATCTCTAACCCCTCATGCCCTCTCCCCATTTTTTTCCACAATCTCTTCACTTGCCTTGCTGGTAAAAATCTTCTTGAATGTGTTTTTCCTTCCTATTAATTCCTTTTTTTTATGAATCAGACTATTTTTAAGTGTTTTTTCCTCTATTTTCTTCTTGAAAATTCATCTTTCCTTTTTTTTATTATTAATTTATGAGGGAAGGAAGATATGAGGGTATGAAATGCATTTTTATTTTTTACAAAATCGACCCACCTTTTCTTTTGTTTCAATTTTTATCAGTGCATAATGCAACTTAATTATTTATAATTTTATTTATTTATTCTTCTCTTGTTCTTACAAACAATATGATGAATTTGTTGTTAATAGATAAGAGAAGATAGTTTGTAAGCTTGTCAAATAATTATATGATTTGAAACAAGCACTATGCTAACAAGGTTATGTCGTTTAATATTAAAGTTAATAGATGTATTTATATGGGGAAAAAAGATAAAGGTTATGTTATTGTAGGTCTTTATGTTAATGATATGTTCATTTTAGACAATAATGATTACATGATCAAGTCTACTAATAAAATATTAAATAATAAGTTTGATATGAAAAAACTATGTTGTAGATATAATACTAGATATAAAAATTACCAGAACATTTGATGGATTGCTATTATGTCAATCTCATTATATTAGAATAAATTATAATAAATTATTTAAATGTTCCAACAGTTAATTGCGAAAATACCAATGGATATAAATGTACATCTATCCAAGAATAAAGGTAAAGGAGTTGATCAATTCAAATATTCTCAAATCATTTGGAGCTTGATGTATGTTATGAACTATACAAGGCTTGAGAATGGATGCTCGGTTAGAAAATGAGTAGATTTATTAATAATTCAAGTATAGGTCAATGACAAACAATAAATAGCAACTCAAATATTTGAGGACACCTTGGACTATTTATTAAACTATACTAGTTACCATGTTGTACTAGAAAGATATATTAATCCAAATTAGATATATGGTACTATGGATTTAAGATTTACTAGTGAATATGTCTCCACACTTAAATAAATTAATTGTGTCATGAATTTTTTTTAAGCAAACATGTATCGCAAGTTCCATGATAGAATCAAATTTTATTGCTTTTAATATAGCTAGAGAGAAAGTCAAGTGACTTTGGAATTTCTTAGAGGATATTTAATATTGACCGAAACTAGTCGCAATAATGTGTGTCCATCCCAAAAGTAAATCTACAATTGCAATGACACCAAGTAATATGTATAGTGGTAAGTTTATATATATACAACATAGACATTTACATTGATACTTGTTCTCAAATATTTACTTATATTATCTATGTAAAGTCGATGAAAAAATATTGTAGATCTTTTAACCATATGTATTTTGAAAGAGCTTATGTGTAATTCATAAAAAAAAGATTTAAAGCCTTTAAAAAATAAAAGAATAGAATGATAATAATCCTTCTTAGTTGATTAAAGATCTCAAGATATATATTCAAAGAAAAAACAAGTCATATAATATTTTCAAATGCTCTTGAAAATTAACTAGTTTCTTTAATGGGAAAGAGTTTTTGTTTAAATATTGTAAGAATTCGAAATACAATTAATTTCAGTATATTCAATTATGTAGATGATGTTACAATAGGATTTAAATAGGAAAAATGTACAATATAATTCTAGCTATAATACAATCTATCTTTAGCTACTTACTAGAACAATTCCTACTTCTAGTAAAATACAAAGATAACGACTCTATAACAACTCTATTTTAACAACCCCCCTCAAGTTGGAGCGTAGATATTTATCATGCCTAACTTACTAATTGCGTCATAAAACACTCTTCTTGAGACTATCTTCGTGAGGATATCGGCCAACTGATTTCAGACCGAACAAACAGTAATTGTATAATTATTTGATCAAGATTCTCCTTAATAAAGTGTTGGTCAACTTCAACATGTTTGGTACGATCATGTTGTACCGGATTGTGTGCAATTTCGATAGTTGTCTTATTATCACAGTGTAGACTCATGAGTGTTCCATAACCAATCCCCAAGTTATGTAATACATGTTCAATCCATAGTAACTTACATACACCATGAGCCATACCTAGGTATTCTGCATTTGCACTTAATCTAGCGACTACTTTCTACTTTTTACTTCTCTATGTGACGAGATTACCTTCTACAAAAGTAAAGTAATTTGATGTCGATCTTTTATCAGTCTGATTTCATGCCCAGTCTGACTCTATATACCTTTTAATCTCATCAACCTCTTTTTTATATATTAAAAAGTAGTCATTTTCCCGGTGCACTCTTCAAGTAGCTTAAGATTCGATATATAGTTTCCATATGCTCTTCTCCTTGTAATGCATGAACTGGCCTCACCACACTGAATACATAGACTATGTCTTGCCTAGTATGATATAAATATATCATTCTCCCCACTAACTGTTAATAAGACCCTTTGTCCATTGGCGTTTGGTTTTTCGATTCCTTGAGCTTGTGATTCATTTCCATAGGTGTGTCAACATGTTTGCACAACATTCCAGTTTCTATTAACAAATCTAACACATATTTTCTTTGTGATGGACATTCCTATTTTTGACCTCAAGATCTCAATTCCTAAGAAATTCTTTAGTCATAATTCTTCCTCTAGGTCATCTCCTGTTAGGACCATATCATCCACATACACAATTAATGTCGTAATTCTTCCTTCTATGTGTTTTATAAGCAAGGTGTGATCCGAGTTGCTTTGTTTATATCCAAATTCCTTTATCGTAGACGAGAACCTTCTGAAACAAGATCAGGGCGATTGCTTAAGACCGTATAATGGCTTCTTCAACTTGCATACTTCGGTCAAGGACTTATGTTTACCTCAAGGTGGTAACTCCTTTTATACTTCTTCTTTAAGGTCTCCATTAAGGAAGACATTCTTGATATCAAATTGTTGTAAGACCTAGTCTTGATTCATTGTTAGAGATATGAGAATGTGGATGGTATTGATCTTTGCAACTAGAGTAAAGGTCTCGTGATAATCTACTCTATATTTCTGTGTATATCTCTTTGCAACCAACCTTGCTTTGTCCTTGTCAATACTGCCATCCGTCTTGAGTTTTATTGTGAAACTCATTTGCACCCGACTATCTTCTTCTCTTTTGGTAGTGTACATAACTTCTAAGTGTTATTCTTCTATAGTGTCTCCATCTGCTCATTCATCGCCTTAGTCTACTTTGGGTCTGCTAATGCATCCTGTACATTACTAGAAATAGATACATTGGATAATTGATTAAAAATAAATACATATGATTCCGATAATCTATAGGAAGAGATGTAATTATTGATGGGGTATTAAGTTTTGTTTTTGGGATCAGGTTCATACTGTTTCTTTGGAACTCTCCGGTTTAGTCTTTTTGGATATATGTTGGTCATATTTTTTTCTAGGACAGGACTTTCATTAATCTCATTAAAAATAAGGTTTAGAGATACTTGAAGAGACTGATGAGGGACATTCTGGGTTGATTCTTTGGTTAATGGTGTAGATGTAGGCACCTCTATAGTTAAAGGGGCGCATCGAGAACACTCTGATCTAAGCAGAATTCCAAATCAACATCCTAGTTTTGGATATTAGGAGTCATAGAAATTTTCCAAATATTTCTTTTAATAAGTCATCCATTTTCTTCCACCTCAAATACCCCTTCATTCTTTTCATGGTTACTCTCCCCTGAAGAGAAGGTCCATAAGCTCCCTTAGAATAGTAGGGTTATGATTCTCAAAATGACGCATCCAAGGTCACATGCATCTTTTGATGTTGAGGATCACAACACCTGTACCCTTTCTGGAATTCACAACATCAAAAGATTATCGATGTGAACATATACCGATAATATACTAATTTCTAAGGGTGATTTTAGTAAAGATTATCGATGCACTAACATCTTCTACTCGATATGCATTATAAAAGACAAGTTTTGTAAACTAATAATTGAAAATTATAGCTAGTAAAATATGGTGTTCATGAAGGAAGTGAAGCTTTAATTAAAATTAATAGCCACTTTAGGTTGTATAGTTAGCTTGATTGAATAAAGACACTAAGATAATTATTGATAAGCATTATCTTGTTCCTTTTCCATAAGGTAGAAATAATTTGATAGTATTTGGTGTGATGTGGTGTTAATGAATATGTTCCATCTCTTTTTAGGTAGACAATGGTATTTTGACAAAGGTGTTGCTTATGACAGGCTTAAAGACATAGATCCTTATTATAAATGGAAACATATAGTGTTGACCCTTGTAAAGGAGAGGGTGATGAAAGAAAATGATAAGAAAGCGTAATTTGTTATCCTTGTTCTAGATCATGAAAAAGATAAATGTTAAATGAGTGGTGTATGATTTAATGCCTATGTGGACCGACCTAGAAACACCAGACAACGACTCATTAAATGTTACGAATGGTCCAATGACCTGGTCTAAGACAAAAACATTGAACGTATTGGTTTTGAAGGTTTCAACCAAATCAGAATTGAAAGGTCAATTGGAGTATCAAGAGGAGATCCTAATACATCTGATTCATGTGCAAGAAGGGCCCAATACAAACTTATTTAAGTCATGAAGTAAGGATAACAAAGAAAATAAAAGAATCCTACTACAACTTGAAAACAACATGGGTGACTACCTATTCTTTTTGTTTCTAGGATTAAAGGCGTCATTACCCAATTTCAGGTTATTCCCAGAATCTACCCAAAAATAACAAAAAATATAAAAGGGTTGATGTCGGCAAAAGAATCAAGGTGGAAATTTTGGGCGTTTTGAGAGCCGGTCGTACCTCTATTTTGCCTAGAAATGAAGGAAAATGCAAATTCGATGCTAAAATAATTTATTATTGGATAAATCTGCATAAATATTAGGTCGAAAGACATAGTTATATTTTGATGGGCCAATTTTATTTAATTGTCGGGCAATTTAAAATGTAATTATGTTTGAGAATTATTTCAAAGCCCAATTGAAGGATTTAATGAAGCGCAAAGACTTAATTATATTTTAAATAGGTCAAATTAATTTTATCAAGGGTTTAATTAGTGAGAAATTAATTTTGGAAGTCTAACTTGGGTTAAATTGAGAAGATGAAAATTTTCAGTGATGATGTTTTTTGAGTGAAATCGGAAGCCAAAATTGAAAAGAAAAACATCATTCTTTCCGTCGAAAAACTCTTTTTGTAAGAACCCATTTTTTCAGTCTATTTTATATTATTATTTTAAAAAAAATCAACTTACTTGGACAGAGGCGTTTCCGACAGCCATACCCTGCAACCTACCACTGATATCACCATACCTGAACATCACTCCCATGCTGCAAGTTACACAATTAAGTCTATAAAAGGGGGAATTGAACCAGGAATGAGGAGAGAATTGGACACCGTGGACGATCAAAAACTTGGGAGAAAATACATAAAAGGAAAACAAAATAACATTGGGGGAAAACTTGGGGAAGTTTTGAAGAGAAAAAAAAAAGAAAAATGGGGAGGAAACCATAGACATAGATAACTTGCATGTGAGCTTAAAAACCAATGACAATCACTTTTCATCTTTCTGTCTTCAGCAGGACACTAGTACTGACATCCCTCTCTCTCCCCATGTCACAGTAGTCAACTCTATCTCTCTCCCCGATGGTGGTTTTCTCTCTCTCAAAAGCTAGCAACATGGCAACTCCCTCTCCTCCACCGGCATAGCCAACGACCACCACCTGGTCTCCCTCCTCATCTTAGTCACCAGCCACCACCCGACCTTCTTCTCTAGCTTCGACGATGAAGACCAGTAGCCAACAGCAATGTGAATCGGCAACTTCTAGCGCCTCTCCGACCACCACATGATACCATTTTCAATGCCACTATGACAGGGAGAACTATCTCAATCTCCTCTACCCGATAGCAATAGCAGGTAAACCTCTCATTGTGGTCGGCCTAGCACCTTGTTACTGTTCATGTAACACATGAAAAATATTAATTCACTCTTTCACGTGTTCTAAACGGTGCAATTTTGTCTTCTTTTTTTTCCCCTAATGTGTCTTTGGCTGGACTGCTCTCGGCCTAACCTAGTTGGCTAGGTTAGGTTCAGCCTACGTCTAGCAGGCCCACCCTAGCTGGGTCTAGTTGGGTTAGGCCCAAACTACTTCATTTTTTAAAGGAGACAAAAAACATACATTTAAAAAAAACAAAAAATGTGTTGTTTTTGTGCATACGGCTGAATTCCAAGGTTTTCCAAGCATATTTTTCATAAAAAATAAATGTTGTATCTTTCTCATATTTTGAACAAAAAATGGATATCATAACCAATTTATAATTATTCGTTGGAATTTGGCCAAAATATCAAAATAATTTAATAATTACTTTGTTTTATCTATCTTAGTGTAAAATTACATTGTAAAGTATACTCGTGGATAGTTAAAAAAATGATTTTTTAAATGTAGTGTAAAATCCTTCTGGTTAGTCTTTCAACTCCTAACGAGGTAGAGATTCTCTCACGAAGAGATATCTATGTCAAACTTTAGACAAGACAAAAAAATCAAACTTAGAAAAACAATCAAACAACAATGCAGCTTGTATTAGGTAGGGTGCCCTAGGGGTGATGCGTCTTCTCCTTGCACATCAATTCCCCTTCTCCAGACTCTCACATACCATTAGGTTCCTAGTGACCTTAATATTAGATGGTGAATCTTGTTAATTATATAGTTGTAATTTTTACAATTATAAAACACCTCCATTTCATTGCGCGTTGTTGTCTCCCGCAATCTGGGGATGACGGGGCACAAAGCATGAAAAATCATCATCGCGACAAAAGGGCTACATGGAAGGATATAAATAAGCTTTATATAAACTCTATAATATTTTACTTTCTTCACTTCTTCCCATGGTAGTATATGAATTTAATATTATAGGCTTCATTTTATTTTGTTAGCTACAATCCAAGGCTTGTTTGGACTTCATTAATATTTTGTTTTTAGTTAGGATCCAAAGCTTGTTTAGATTAAGTTATGAGCTTATCAGTTTAGGATTTTGGGTCAGTTTTGAGTGGACCTCATATAAGTTCACATAAGAGGTCCATTGAGGTTAGTTTTTCAAGAGTTATATAACTAATGTAAGCTAAATTTCAGCGATCATTGATGAATATTACTTCGAATTTTTCATTTTTAAATTGTGAGAGTGATTTTTGTATTCTTGAGTTCTTGAGCGAACTAAATTCAACTTATCGAAGATTAGTTGGCTTTGTGGCATCATTCTACTCGGTGTTGGTGTCTTGAGGTAGGTTTCCATTGTGTTACACTCCTATCAAACCTATTTTGGCTTTCCATGATCAGATCTCGATCATCATGAAAAAGGATGTTGATAAAAGTTATGAAGAAGTGTATGGTGTATTGACAAAGTTTATAGTTTTAGTATCACAAAATTTACCTATCATATGATATAATCCAATAGTAGATTGACTGCATTTTAGGTTCTAGCCTATCAAACAAGCCAACATATAAACTCATACTGAAAAAGGTTAAAAAGTTATAAGAACATGTGGTAGAGTTACTAAAAAAAGATATATTTATGAGAGCATAAATCCATATATAGTTCCAATCTATTTAGTCTTGAAAAAAGATGTTTCATGTATAATATGTGTGGATAGATAGGTCGCTAAACAAATCGCAATAAGGTGCATATACTTGATACCATGAATATATGACATATAAGATCAATTAACGATTTATAAGGTATCTTCAAAAATGACTTCAATACTGACTATCATTAGATGAAAATCAAGTTAGAAAACGAGTGAAAGATTCTTTTTTGAATGTCAAATACTCTTAGTATTGTCATTAGTATCATGTTTAAGGTACTCAAGCCATTATTGGGAAGATTTGTTATGGTTTATTTGATATCCTGATTTATAATACATCTCTAGAGTTTCATTTAAATTACTTATAAGTTATTTATCAAAACTTTGTGAAATGAGAAATTATTTATCAATCATAGAAAGTGTAATATCTTAATTAGTACAATTACTTTTTTTAGGATTTCATATGTTTGGTAATGGAAGTTTCATCTATAATTTTAGTTTTATGATTGCATCTATTAGATAATGCTTAAAGGGATGCATTTTTCAATTAATAAAAGATTTAAATTTTAGTTAGTTAAGTAGAAGATGATTGAAGCTCTATATCAGGCATGTTTTAACATTGATAAGCTATTTTAGATAAGTTTTGATGATTCCAAAATATACATTGGAGGTGTTCTTATCTAATATAAACATCAAATTACATTTTTTAGTGAGAAATTATCCAACTCAAAGAAAAACTATAGATATGATCTTTAATTTTATGTTATTATTCATAAACTTAAGCATAATAATATTACTTTGTGTAAAAAGAGTTTATTATGATCATAGATCATGAAACTCAGTATATAAATGGTCAACAGAAGATGAGTCAACAATATGCTAAGTGAGTGTCTTTCATGTAGAGGTTTACTTTTATATCAAGGCACCAATTGGGGAAGCTTAAAAAAGTTAACATGTTCAATAAATGAGTTACTATTCTTAGTACTACAGATGCTCGAGTGTTAGGATTTTATACTTTTCAAGAACCATATTCAGGTGACTCTTCATTTAGGCTGATTTATACATAATTTATGAATTAAGGTAAGTGAAATAACTTTGTACTTGTGAATTATTATTTGTTTCATGGATTGCAACTATACATATTGAATTTCTCATTACAAGAACATATCATCTATAATTCATGTTTACAAGGGACACTTGAGCATGATAAAACATTGGCCTTAATGTCATCATGTTAATATCATCCTAAATTGTTAGGCCAAATATCTAGTTTTGTGAAGAGATATGTTGTACACCCCATTATCTGTTTCTAATGCTCTATGGGTAGATGTTTATATGGACTTTGTGTTAGACTTACCCTCCACCTAACAAACTATGAAATTTGTTTTTGATATTATGGACAAGTTCTTAAAGATATCACATTTCATAGCATGTTGAAATATCATGAATGTATTATGAATAATCAACCTTTACTTTAATGAGGTGGTTCACGTGTTTGGCATCCCTGGGTCTATTACTTCGGACAGAGATGTGTGAAGTTTATGAGTAACTTCTAGAAGACCTTGCAAGGAAAGCTAGATACCCAGTTAAATATTATAAGTAATTATCATCCATAGACAAATGAACACACTAAGTTGGTCAACCATATCCTCATAAACTTGATGCAAAGTTTAATAAAAGACAAGCTAAAATAGTGGGATATGGTCTTGCCACAAACAAAAAAAATATAATAGGTCTTGGAATCAATCCAAATAAGTATATCAAGATCATTTATGAACAAAACTTTTTTTAAAGGTTAACATATGTTCCATATATTGGAACATATTGGATGACATGACATCTAAACTGAAGGTATGGTAAATGACTTGATAGGGATTTATGAGCAACTCAAGAAAATAATTACAAACAATAATGTCAAATATAAGGCCATAACTAATACTCATTACAAAATAATGGTGTTTGAGGTAATTGATCTTGTATAGGCAATTTTTACCATAAAAGGTTTCTAATAGGAGAGTACATTAAGATAAAGAAAAGGAATATTATTTACAAGGTGTTGCATGAGAGAAAATGGTAATTCTTATAGAAACTTCATTCTTAACCATTTGATGATATAATTGATCCAAGAAAAATTGAAGGTTCTAAGCAACTAGATGGGGATATGCTACAAGTAGATGTAGATCTATCATAATAGACTAGTTAGACTAAATGGAGGTTTGGTCATACTAGATGAACTTAGCGACAATAAAAAGTCATGATTTTTTTATTCGATCATTGTATTAGACTCAATTTTTTAAGGAAATTTCTAAGGCCTAGTTCATCTTGAAAACCACCAAATTAGGCCTCAAAAATCATGTTTGAGTACATTTTGTTATTTTTATTTATTTTATGTTTGCTTTGGAACTTTTATATTATTTTTTGAGATTTTGATTTTTTACCTTATAAGTGTTAGTCTCTAGCTCAATTAGAAAGTTGTAAACCTTTTAGGAGAATATTTGACTAGATTTTTATTTGAATAAAACAGCTAATTTTGTAAATTGTTTTTCCCCATTAAGTATAGCTTTTCTTTTGTTCATGCTTTTGCTTGCATTAGATCAAAATATTAGATTAGTCTTTTCATTAAGAAGGCGTTTGGTATTGCGGTGCGATCTGCAATTGCAGATCGCACCGCAATTTGGTGTTTGGTTAATAAAAAAGTGTTTTTATGTGGGACCCACACCAAATTATATCCAAAACGCCGATTCAAAAAGCTGAAATTGATGCTTTTTCGATTGCGATTGCGATTGCGATTGCGTTTCAAAGTGCTTATCGTGCCGAAATACATCAAAATAATACTTTTTATTTTTTAAAAATCATTTAAAAATCAGTTTTATTTAAAAATATATTATAATATTATTTTTTTTATTTTTTTTAAAAATAATTTTAATATCAATTTTAAAACAATAAAAAAAATTATTTTTTAAAAAATACTTTTAAAACAAAATGTGAAAGAAGCACGAAAAGTATTGGGGTTTTTCTTTATTACTATTCAGAATTTTTCATCTTGAATTTTATTATTATTTTTCAAGCTATTATTTTTCATATATTTTGTTTTCTTTCTCTCATTTACGTTAGTTGGATTGTTTTTTATTTCAGTAAAACCATTAAATCATATTTTCTCTAAATTTGATTATTCAATTTAATGTAGTCAAATTCCTATAAAAAATGACATATGCAAATTAAATTCATTAATAATAATAATAATTATCGTAATAAAGTTAACGCAATCTTAACGTTAACACAATCTCATCTTTATTATCGTTCAACTTTTAATTGAGTGTGATTCTAAAGGGGTGTTTGGGAGAGGTTTTTGAAAAAATTTGAAATTTTTTTTATTTTTTTATTTTAAATTAATTGTTTTTGTATTTTTAGATAAATTTGATATGTTGATGTCAAAAATTATTAAATTTACAAAAATTATATATATATATATATATTATTTTAATGTAATTTCACAAGTTAAAAGCAATATGAAAAGCTTGGTAACCAAACACTCAAAACTGTTTTTTTTTTCAACTTCCAACTCAACCACAGTTTTAACCAAACACTTCACTATTTATTTTGAACCACAATAAAAATATTTTTTTTAAAACTAATTTTTTTCAACCTCAATCACAAAAGCAAAAGTAATAACAAACACACGCTAAGTATATCTTTTCTTTAGTTGTAAACCCATTTGGTCCAAATTCTCCGCCTTTCACAACAAACCTTTTCCATGGTTAAGTAGAAGTGATGAACTAACCGTACGTAATTCCTCAATCTAAAGAGAAGTTTGTGGTTTCACAATTCAACCAACTCACCTAACAGTCTTCCAAATTTATGTTGCTGCCCGAAACATGAACAAATATCGCTTTTGGTGTAAAGAATTTATGATCTGCACAGTGTAAATCTTGAGTTTAAATCGGGATATGAATTTCTTATAAAAATCTACGAGGATTTTACTTGCAATTTCTAAAAAATAAGATTGTCTAGAATAAAAAAACAAAAAAAAACTAGTTTGAATGGCAGTGTTCCACGAAACTGTGGTGTGAAAAGGTCAACCAAGTTGCCCATAATTCTAAAGAAACTTCCTTCTGAACTTCCACCAAACAAAGTCATTGTCATATTCCTTGATTTCTGACAATTTGAAGAAAAAAAAACAAAGGAGAGAGTGTGGCCCGAGCATGTGAGGTGTAGTATTGAAAGAGGAAAATATCATATACTGTCTGCTTCCTGATGGGATCATCATTAAAAATTAATCCATTTAATTAAGAACGAAAGAGATGCCTTGCTGCTGTGATTTTGTGGTTTTATTATAATGCGAGCCACATCGAAATGGGGAGGCTTGGTACGGATTGACGACACTGTGCTTTCCACACATGAATTATCATTGGAGCACTAAATTCTCCTCGCAGATTTATTAATAGACCCAGCCAGCGTACGGGCGATTGGTCAGTAAATTACCTACGACCTTTCTCAATAATAGAGAGAGGAGAGACGCGTTAGAGTTTGTACTTCAAGATCCCGTAATAATTGTTTTTGTTTTTGATTTTGTTTTTTTATTAATATAATTCACAAAAGATAATGTCCAAATAATAATTTAATAAATTGAGTAAATTTGAAAGACTTGCAGAGAGTGCTAAAGGGTGTAGCAAAAACACCCTTTTCATTTTCATTTTTCTCTCTTTTTAGTAATAAGAAATTAAAACATTTTCATTTATTAAAAATGTAAAACAATTTTTATCAATATATATATAACTATTTTTCATAAAAAGAACTATAATTTATAATAATTCAATATTTATATTTGTAATAGTTTAATTATAAATATTTATTTTATTATATGTTATGGTATCCACAATAAAAATTGCCTTTAAAAATTTATACAAGGGAAATCTATTACATAATAAAAATAAATAGATTTATGATACTAACTAAATATGAAATATATTTAAAAAGTAATTTTAATATTTAAATTATTAAAAGTGTGTACTTATCAAAATACTTTTATTGTATTAATTGTTATTTTAGATTTTAACTTTTAAAGAAAAGTTATAGAAAATCTCTAAAATTTATTTTCAAAATCATTATAAGTTGAAAAACTAGTTCTTCAATTCTTTGAATGGAAAAGTATTTTATTTGAATATGACGCTTCAACTTCTCTTCTCTAATTTTATTTAAAAAAAAAAGAGTATTACTTAGTCTCTAAGACTTTATCGTAAGAGAAGAAGATTATAAATGATTTTGTATTATTAACCACGATGTTTCAATGCTTTAATAGTATACCTAGAGATGATCATGAATTGTTGATTGTTACTGTTAGCCATGGCGATATGTGAGTTGGCTTAAAGAGTTCACATGGGAAATTATTTTCATAGAAAATGTTTTTTGCCGAAATCAATACAAAGAGGATGTGTCCAAAAAATCGTAGTAAAAGATTAGTGTGATTTGCAAATTTGTTAGAGTGATTGATAATTTGTCTTTAAAATTATTATTATTATTATTATTATTATTATTATACCTTTGTATAAGATTAGTGTGATTTGCAAATTTGTTAGGATAATCCAGATTTCTCGATTTACAGGCTTGATGATTTCTTTTACTAATGAAACTTGACTTTTTTTACAACAGTTTTTTGTATAGTTTAAAATAAAATCCAAGTTATTAAATTCTATAAATTACAAAAAGTAAAAAGTATAGGGAAACCACTATTCACTCATACTTATTGCACTATCAATTACAATGTTTTACATCTCATTTCCTTTTTTGTTATGATTTTTTATTAAAAAAATTATTTTTGTTGATTTCGTCTTTTAATATTGATATGGTTGAGAGTTTGACTTTGTAATTTGTTTCTCTTTTTTAGTTTACAGGTTTAGTGGTTTGTCTTTCTTTCTTTAATTGAACTCAATTTTTTTCTCATATAGTTAAAAGAAATTAGTTTAAGAGAAAAGTCATGTTATTAAACATTATAAAGTTTATGGACTTGTTCACAAATTTGGTTGTTTGACATAATTATTGGGTCTAATAAGTTTAACTCTTTTTTAATTATTTTTTAATTTATCCTTAGATGTTGAGTTTGTTGGGAATTCAACTTCATAATTGGTTTCATTTTGTTTTTTATTTGGTTATTGCGGTATCAAAAATAAATCTAGTATTGGGTGAGTATTCGATTTTATGACAGTCTATTTTTGTTATGTATAATTAAATAAAAAATAGATATAAAAAATTATAATCCCAATATAGTCCATAACCTGGTTCACAGGGTTGGTGTGTTAGCCCGGGTTACATGATTCATAGGTATGATACGTTTACCCATCAATCATATATTGTTTTTGTCCTTTTATTTTTTCAAATTTATTTTTATATTTTGTTGTTCACTATTAGATTGGTTGAAAAATAAACTACATGGTTTATTTTTGTTTGTTTTCTATAGAGTTATCATTGTCTAAAATCAATATCTATTTTTAGTTTGGTGCTCAATTTTTTTTAGCATCTATTTTTATCATATAATTAAATAAAAACATGTTTATAAAAAAATGTTATTAAACCCAATAAAATTCATGACCTGGATCGGAAGGGGTCAAGTTTAGTTCAATCTATCATTATCTCGATATTTATTTTTAGATTTTTTATCTTAATATCTTTTTAAAAGTTATGCTATGATTTCATCAATCATTAAGATTGTATTTGGACCAATGAAATCAATTGATTTTAAGTCTAGTTAGCTCCCACATCTTTTAACTGAAAGCTCGAGTTAGGCAAAGGGTTGACCAATAAAGTAGTTTTTACATAAATGTTGACCATATATGACACTTAACTAGTGGTGATATATAGTGGTGATTTACCCATGTAGGAAAACTTTGGGGGAAATATGTTGTAAGAAATTATTTTATATACAAAAAACTCATCAAAATATTTTTATCTATTTAAAAAATCAAAAATCAAAATCTTCATGTAAGAAAATCTACTTATCTAGCTCGTGTTCACACTACATGTACATTTCTGATTTTTTATATAAATTTTCATTTTAAATTTTAGAGATACAAAAATGTTTGATAGATTTCATGTAGAGTATATTTGAAAAGATTATAGATTTAAAATATTATGTACAATATTATATTATGAGTACAGTTATATATTTTAACATAAACTATCTGCGTACAATTATAAATTTTCTTTTTAATTTAAATCAATTACATGTAACGTAAGATAGAAAAGGAAAATATGGTCCATTTATGTGTCCCATGTCTTTACCCGCTACGCAAATCTAAGAATTTCTTGCGTAGAATTCAGTTTCTCATTCGGAGGCAGGAATGGTTAATGGCATCATGGAGTGTTTTTTTCTCTCTTCATAATAACCCAATGGCATCGAGCTGTGTTTGAAAGTTGACAAACAAATTCTGCATGGTGCATAATTAAGAGAGAGGAAGAGAGACCAAAACTTATCCGCTCATTCAATGTCTGAAACTATTAAGGAATCATCTCACCTAAAAACTTAAACTTGTAAGTGAGGCCTTATAATATGATTTATATTATTCTCTAACACACACCCTCAAGTGAAAGCCCTTTAGGCTTGAAACTTGCACAGACCCACATCACCTTGTGTTTGGTTTTTTTTATCAAATAGAATTAGGATGGTGAGATTCGAACTCGTGATCGCTGGGTCAACAAGGCTCTGATACCACGTTAAAGAACCATCTCATCTAAAAATTTAAGATTGTAAATGAGGCTCCACAATAAAATTTATATTATTTTCTAACAGAAAATGACTGCAAATACTATGGCCCAACATGGAAAAAGAAAAAAGAAAATAAGAAGAACCCTAGAAAGGGTTTGCGCTCCACTCCCTCGTCACCGTGCATGCGTTCTTTGCTGGCACTCTATACCCTTTTTCCACGAAATGAAATGAATTAGATTTTGATTTTTCCGTTCCATGCAGAATCGCACGTGTAGAATTTAAATCCCAGGAAATAAAAATAAATTGAAAAAAACATAGTAGTTAATGTGATTTCCTTAAAGTCAAGCCTTGCAAGCGTAAGCACCTGTGCCGAAAGCCACAGAGCGGTTGAGATGGGGCATGCCCAGCTAGCTATAATTTATTAATTACTACACATCACTTTAGTAAACGCTTCGCAGAGATAAGTTGGCAATTTGCACGACGCGGTTTTAGGGCTAGCTTGCATGACAGAGGAGCAACAGCTGGGTCTGATGTCTGAGTTCTTCGCTGAGGCAATCCCTTCCCGAGCATTACTGTTTCACTCCGCGTGTTAAGTATCATTTTCTGTTCATCACAGCCAACCACAAAAGCCAGCAGTAGCTTAAAGCAACACTCGAAGATCCTGGAAGTTGCCTCTCGGACAGAATCCTATGTTTCATATTACTAATCTATAATATATTATCGACCAAGTACACATATTTCTCTTCTTAATTGGGACGCCTAAATCTAGATACAGCATGCTGAGTGAGAAGTACATATTTGCCCTTGACCTTCATGTTCTAGTTTAATTTATTCGGAATGATTCTTCTGGGTGACTTGCTATGGAGATAACTGATGTATAGAGATCAAGGGCTCTGATTTTCCTAGCTAGCCTTTCCGTGCTGGTTGCATGTGGGTTTGTAGCCTGCTAGATGCTTCTGGGTTGATCAATGCCTTTTCTTCTCGCTCGTCAGTGGTTGTCTCTGGAAAAACAGGTCAATATTAATTAATATAAAAAGGTTATTTACAAATTAAATTGCCGGGGAACCTTGTAACCAAAAAGTCATGAAACTGTGCTGATGGTCTTAATTTGAAAGAACTTGTTAAGTATTTGTACATCATCGCACGCCATACTGCTGGAAGTAATTGATCAAACACCGCATAGTCTTTTCGATAATGGCCTCATAATTTGACCAAAAACTATCTAGCTGTAATATTGATCATTTCCTGAAGATAAATAACTTGATATTTAGAGAGAGAGAGAGAGGACTCTTGTAACTCTTGCCAATAATTAAAATTTATTTTATAGTGCTTGATGAACAGCATTTCTCTTCATTTTTTTATTTTTTTTACGCGTATGAATATTAATGATCTGATGTGGTTTGGACCATGCTGAACAGACAAGTCGTTTTCGAGGAAAGCAAGAGGGACACTTATTTCCATTTTTATAAGCTTGAAGTTATCTGGCACCCATTTCATATTCATGAGTGTTACGTACTGTTCCTTGACTAGAGGGATCTGCTAGACTTGGAAACTCAGACCCCCACATCTATAAATACTAACTTTTGCTTCCACACTACCACTTCATTTCATAATTACCTTCCTCCCTTTCAAAGGAATAACAAGTTACCCTACAGAAGCTTCCTTCAGACCCTTTTGTTCACCAAAATTCATCATCCTTCGACAAAGCACGCACAGATCCTTTCCAAAACATTTATTTGTTTAGAGAGCGTTTGATTTTTGAAGGTTGCAGAATCTGTATACTCCATCCAACAATGGTGAAGAGCGAGCTCAAAATCCAGTCAGAGGTTTCAAAACCGATGGCAATATTATCGTCAACGCCTTCACCATCAGCATGCAGGAAGAAGAAATACAAGGGAGTTAGAATGAGAAGCTGGGGCTCATGGGTGTCAGAGATTAGGGCACCAAATCAAAAAACAAGAATATGGTTAGGATCTTATTCAACTCCTGAAGCTGCTGCTAGAGCCTATGATGCTGCACTCTTTTGCCTCAAGGGCTCCGCAGCCAATCTCAACTTTCCTATTACTTCCTTGCATTACATTCCTGACACTGTTATGTCCCCAAAGTCCATTCAAAGAGTGGCTGCAGCTGCCGCTAATGGTTTTGTGGACAATCCCGCCACCCCACAAGCATCATCGCCTCCTCTTCCTTGCTCCTCCTCCTCCACGTCAATCTCATCACCCCCATCAGTGGTTTCCTCGCCGTCTGATCAGCTTGATGATTATATGCCACTGTTGGAATCTCTAGAGACCAGCAATGAACCAATTTCAATGCTAGATTCTTGGTACAGTTTTGATGGCTTACAATCTCCGAAGTACCTTGACCAAATGTTCAATGGGGTCTCATTCAATCCACCAATGATCGACGATCTATACGAAGGGGATCTTCGTCTGTGGAGCTTTGCTGAATAGTTCTAATCCAAGATCAAGCCAAACGCATATAATCATTCTTTTGTCCGTCCATATTATTTTATTTGTTCTTCCATTGTTGCCTAGAGACATTACTGACAGTGTTTATATATAATTAGTATATCGAGTTAGGAGAAAGAGACTCACATGGGGAGGTTGAACATTTTTTTGGACCATCTCATGAGGGTCTTGGGTATTAAATTTTTTTTGATTAATTATTCAAAGTGTATTACATGCAATAATTATTAATTTTCATTCATTAATGCAGGAGTCTTTGTTTCAGGGCTCCTAATTAGATGTTATTATACTAAAGAAATTACAATTTCGTGCTCTTTCGGCCAGAGTGAATTAAGCTCCAAAAGTTCTTTTGTTTCGATCGATGAAACTGTCTGAAAACCCTATCTCTCTAGGAACAAGGTACAAAGGGTATGGAAACTTGAAACCATTTGCTGAGTGTTTTATTTTTAATTCAGTTGCCGTCGGCAATTCTTACCGCTTCGATACCAACATGTAAATCTAAGGTCCGTTTGTTAGCTAGTGGAAAGTTTTTTTTTTTGAAAGAAAATTCGGAAAAAATAAATTTTTGAAAAGGAAATTTTTAGAAATTAAATTTTGATATTTGATAGTTTTATGGAAAATAAACTGGTAAATACTTTTCAGTATTTGTTTGTGTTATGTAAAATGAACTGAAAAATAAATTATTAATAAATTATTTTTTCAAGTTTATTAAAATAATGAGGAACAAATTTTATAAATTAAAAAGTTGAATGAGAATGAAATTGAAAAAATATAATTTCATAAATTATATCAAATAAAATAAATAAAAATTAAATTTAAAAAATTAAAAAAATAAAAGGTGAATAAATTAAAATAATAATAATTAACATTTCATAAATTATTTCAAATAAAATACGTAACAATAAAAAAATGAGGATCAAATTTGATAGATAAAAATTTTCAATAAAAAATGATAAGAAAAAAAGTGAATAACAATTATAAAAATAAGGACTAAAATTAATATAAAAATTAAATTTTAAGAGATGAAATTGAAAAATAAATATTCAAAACAAATTATATATAGAAATAAAAAATTTGATGATCAAATTTGATATAATCAGCAAATAATGATATTTCTAAATTTTTCACAACTTCCGGAAAGTGTTTTCCGCTCAAATTTTCCGGAAAATACTTTCCGAAAACCAAGCCAAATTTTCCGTTGATTGGAAAGTGTTTTCCGTTGACCGGAAAGTGTTTTCCGTTGACCAACTTTCGGAAGACAAACAAAGACAAGAAAGTTTGGAAATTGATTTTCCGAATTCACTTTCCGGAAAACAAACACAGCCCAAGAGAAAATTCAGATGTACATGTTCCTTTTTATCTGCAAATCATAATTAATAAACAATACGACCCCGTCTTGGGCACAAATTGTTGTTCTATCAACTCAACAAAAAAAGAACAAATCAAGGCAGGGAAGATTGATCGATCAGTATTTCAAACATTGCACATACATATCTTCTTTTCTTTTTTTTTAAAAAGAAAGTAAGAATGAAAAGGCCCAATGTTCATTATATTTTTTTTCATTTATTAATACATGGTCCTTGATTTCTTTTTTATTTAAAAGAAAATACATATGACCCGTATCAAGTATCTACTTTTTTTTTTTGGAACGTAAGGTATTCATACCAATTTGAACGTATATACATTGATTAATTTCACAAATTCTAAAATTAACAATGAATTAAAATCTTCAATAATCTAACTAATATAAGACTCAAACAAGTGATCTTTTAGGGAGTAAACTCAGAACCTAACCAATTCAATCATACCTCTCGTGGTCAGTTGTCAAGTATTAATTGTGAGTTATACGAAAGCATCGACCGCTGTGAATTTTCATACAAAGATGCCCGCAGGATCACTTAAATCATATGTTGAATCAATTCTTTAAAGCAGGTCCAAGATAGATTGACCAATTTATTGTTATTTTGTCCATTTTTCCGAACCTAGTCGAACACGATCATAAAGCAGCATTGTCTGAAAGCCAAGATTGCACATGAACTGTTCTCTTTTGCTATGGGTTACAAGGGCACGGGGTCCCACCCTTAATTGTCTGTATGTGGCCTCTTCAAGGTGTGTTTACAAGAGGCCACGTTACCCGCTTTTGATATGTTTCTTCATCGTTGAGCTTGGAACATCAGAGTCTTCGCCATTTTGGCGGGCCATGGCCGGGCCCATGCTGGATTACGGTCCCACAGAAGCAGTATTGTCTTCTTCTTATTGGAGTTCACGCTGTAACATGACAATTCCATAGCTGCAAAACACATCATGTGATCCACAAAGCATCAGTCAATCCGAGAAGTCACACTTCTTTTGTTGCCCATAGTTTGGCTCACACGAAAGGGTGACTGTCATGCATTGTGCAATTTATCTTTGATCGAATTATGGTCTTGATTTTTTTGTCGAATTATGCAAATAGTTTTTTTAGAGAACAAATTCAGATAAACAATTTAAATACTTTATTGCATGGCAGAAACTTGTTGTATCATTTAATGATTCGAAATCGAGCTAGTTTGATGAATAATCCTACATTATGGAGTGCATTATGGAATGTGGATGTTCTACATATGTTTACATTATTCTTAGGATTTAAATTTCATAACTTTATAAGATATTGAATGTAAGGTTTTGGGTGCAGAATGCATATTTGAAAGGATAAATGGATCCGTGGCTCATTTGATACATGACTCAAATCATATGACATGCCACGAAATAAACATGACAGATTTCACATAAGAGACAATGATATAAATTGTGAACTAATTGAACTTTTAGAATATTTATCACACGTGCCTGTTTATGTGTAATTCGTTAAAAATGATTCTTCCATTCATATCTTTATAGAGAACCTAAGATGAATTCTTGTAAGCATTGGATATCAAAATTGTTGAAATTACAGGTTTACTTGTAAGATTATAACATATACTTATCTTGTAAAATTGCTTTAAGAATTCAGAAATAAAAATAAAATTGGCATGACATTGTTCTAACTCTGTAAAATTAATAAACTCACAAATTCAATATCACTTTTATGATTTTATTGGAAATATAATATTTTCTCATTTCATTACAAAATGAAAAAAGTTCTTCACATTAAAACTTTATTATTATTCTTAATTCTCAAAGCTCGACCTCTTATATTCAAAGAAGAGCAAACAAAAAAAAATCATTTTGCCCTTCCTATAAAAAAAAAACCTCTCCCTTAAAACACAGAAGCTTACACTCTATCCCAATACGTCCTTATCTATTAAACCCAAACTAAAAACAAGTCATAGAACCTTTTTAATCATGATAATCAAGAGAAAGAAGAAAAAAAAAGACTCGGTTACATTTAGAGAGAGAAAGGGTCTGAAACTTCAACCCTTTTGATCTCCCATCACTAACAATGGTGTACTATAGTGTTGGTGCTAATTGAAAAAGGAAAGGCACCACCAAGAAATTGGAAAACATTGGTGGAAATATGATCAAGCATTTTCAACAAAATTGTCAATAGAATAGTCCAATTCATCAGTTATTTCATTGAAATATCACTCCCCCCTCCCCTCTTCTACGTTGTTTAGTTTTTATGATTATAATGAAAAAATAATTGTATTAAAATTAACCCTAAACTCGTTAGAACAACAACAACAACAAATTTGGACGATTAAAATTAAAATGAATATCACACTAAAAAATTATATTAAAATTAATTGCATACTTAGAATAATTATTTTAAATTAGTTTCATACAAATTGATCCCATACAAAGATATATTTCACACAACATATTAAAATTTCTATGAGGGTGACAAGGGAGGAGAATTTCATTAACTTGTACCACAAGCTTTAAAAGGAGAAGAAGAATATAAAGTCAAATATGCATGTACTTCTTGTTAAACTTATGCTTTTATTTCATCTCTTATGCATTTATCTCATACAATTGTTCCTTAACCAGGTCTCAAATCATTTTTGTATAGTAGGTAATACCTAGTTTAAGCTGAATTGTAATGTGCCTAACGTTTAAACAATCCAACTCATCCTTATATCTCACAACGATATCATAATCATACCGAAAGCCTAATTTTTATGAGGTTCATCAATTGTTTTAACCTCCTACCATGAAATAAAGACCATGAAGAGGATGGTTGCAAACACATTCTTTATATTTGACAATCATGCCTACATTATATCTATTCTACAAATACAAATAAGAATAAATTTTAAAATTTATATTAATAATGAAATATATATGAATTTTAATTAAAATAATTATAAAAAATAAGATTACAATGAACATTTTCTCTTTACTATCAACAAAAGTTTTATTCTATTTAGTCTTATCCTCTTTTCTTATATGTGCTTCCTTATATAACTCCATTGGAGTTAGTTCACGTCTAAATTGTTTTCATTTTAAATAAATACTCTATAAAAAATATAACAAATAAATACATTATTCAAAATTGAAGAAAAATAATTAAATATGCAACAATAAACTATTACTAGTTGTCTTACATGGTTTACAAAAGAAAGTGTTCCTCGGTATGATTGTGTATTAACTATGAGTTTCGTAATTTCTATTTTAAGACATGGATTGTGAACATCTTTTAAATCAATATAATTCCATAAATTCTCAAAGTCTTTTTTCCCAGTTATCCTTCATGATATGCCTCGGTTTATAATTTTTCAACAACACTACATCATCAAAATCAGATTTATTCATTTTAAATTTATAAGTATCATATATATGATGCAATGCCATTAAAAATTAAAAGTACACCCAATTAAACTGCTTTCAAAGTTCACCATTAGAAAGGTGAACTATAAGTCTACCCTTCTCATCATATTAATGATATCATGTCATATCATATGCTCAATAGTCTTTGGAGATATAAATAACATTTGTGGCTTATGAGTGATTAAAAGTATCTTTTTTATATATACAATAAATGTCATTTCTTTACCATTATTGAGTTTATACTAAGTATACTGATAGATTTTTCACCTAGTAAAAAGTACATATTCATTGTTATATAACATGTAAAGGCCTGGAATTTCTTATATAAAAAATTGTATTCTACGCTAAGAGGTTTTATCATGGATTTTACAACATATAAGTTATTTTCAATTTATTCCTTTCAGGTAATAGGTTTTTTTTCCCCATGCCATGATCCTATCATCGACCTTGCTCAACCTATAACTTGACTTGATGGTAAACATTTGTGAAATAGTCAATAATTTACTATAAGTTGTAAATCCATCCTATGTTAGTTTATCTAAGTATTTTATAAGTTTAAAATTCATAATTGTATATCATTTGGTTCTTCATCTAAAAAGATGTTATATGAATCTTCACCTAAACAGTTCTAACTCATTTTCATTGCGTCTATTATCATACTTCTATAAGAATTACTATTATCATCCGCAAACTCATATATATTACTCTAACTAGAAGTTAAGTCAACCATCTGATTTAACCCATTGTTGGAATTCTTTGATCTAAGCAGTAAGTGTTCTAAACATCTACTGCTTAGATCAAAATCTGGATTTGACTGAAAATGAAGAACAAGGCATGAAATTGGCGAGTTCGAAGAATACTCGAAAAACTGAAACTTTGAACAATTCCCTTAATTTTATTGAATTCGAAATGCCTATATATAGGCTTACAATGCATGAATTGAAAAACCATAAATCTCTCAACAATCCTAAGAGATTGCATAGAAACAAATTTTGAAATTCAAAATCTGTTATGAACAATAGTTTTAGCTAAACTCAATCACTACAGCTAGTCCATGATAAATCCTACAGCTAATAAGTAATCTTCTTATCCAAAGCTAATCTCACATTCAAATTCTAACACTCCTCCTTGAGATTTGCTTGTA
>CM063592.1:13291766-13337929 GCA_032356905.1 Salix exigua
AACAATGTTAAATCTGATTGGTTGACTTAACTTCTAGTTAGAGTAATATATATGAGTTTGCTGGTGATAATAGTGATTCTTATAGAAGTATGGTAATACACGCAATGAAAATGTGTTAGAATTGTTGGCGAAGGTTCATAAAACATCTTTTTAGATGAAGAACCAAATGATATACAATTATGTATTTTAAACTTATAAAATACTTAGATAAACTAACATAGGATGGATTTACAACTTATAGTAAATTATCGACTATTTCACAAATGTTTACCGTCAAGTCAAGTTATAGGTTGAGCAAGGTCGATGATAGGATCATGGCATGGGAAAAAAAAACCTATTACCTGAAAGGAATAAATTGAAAAATAACTTATATGTTGTAAAATCCATGATAAAACCTCTTAACGCAGAATACAAATTTTTATATAAAAAATTCCAA
This sequence comes from Salix exigua, assembly GCA_032356905.1. Lineage (NCBI taxonomy): Eukaryota > Viridiplantae > Streptophyta > Magnoliopsida > Malpighiales > Salicaceae > Salix > Salix exigua. The sequence goes on from CM063592.1 coordinate 13,292,203, forward strand.
GCCTTTACATGTTATATAACAATGAATATGTAGTTTTTACTAGGTGCAAAATCTATCAGTATACTTGGTATAAACTCAATAATGGTAAAGAAATGACATTTATTGTATATATAAAAAAGATACTTTTAATTACTCATAAGCCACAAATGTTATTTATATCTCCAAAGACTATTGAGCATATGATATGATATCATATCATTAATATGATGAGATGGGTAGAATTATAGTTCACCTTTCTAATGGTGAACTTTGAAAGCAGTTTAATTGGGTGTACTTTTAATTTTTAATGGCATTACATCATATATATGATATTTATAAATTTAAAATGAGTACATCTTATTTTGATGATGTAGTGTTGTTGAAAAATTATAAACCGAGGCATACCATGAAGGATAATTGGGAAAAAAGACTTCGAGAATTTATGGAATTATATTTATTTAAAAGATGTTCACAATCCATGTCTTAAAATAGACATTACGAAACTCATAGTTAATACACAATCATACCGAGGAACACTTTCTTTTGTAAACCATGTAAGACATCTAGTAATTGTTTATTGTTGCATATTTAATTATTTTTCTTCAATCTTGAGTAATGTATTTATTTGTTATATTTTTTACAGAGTATTTATTTAAAATAAAAATAATTTAGACGTGAACTAACTCCGATGGAGTTATATAAGGAAACACATATAAGAAAAGAGGATAAAACTAAATAGGATAAAACTTTTGTTGATAGTAAAGAAAAAATGTTCATTGTAATCTTATTTTTTATAATTATTTTAATTAAAATTCATATATATTTCATTATCAATATAAATTTTAAAATTTATTTGTATTTGTATTTGTAGAATAGATATAATGTAGGCATGATTGTCAAATATAAAGAATGTGATTGCAACCATCCTCTTCATGGTCTTCATTTTATGGTAGGAGGTGAAAACAATTGATGAACCTCATAAAAATTGGGCTTTCGGTATGATTATGATATTGATGTGAGATATAAGGACGAGTTGGATTGTTTAAATGTTACTTAAACATTTCAACTTAAACCAGTATTACCTACTATACAAAAATGATTTGAGACCTGGTTAAGGAACAATTGTATGAGATAAATGCATAAGAGATGAAATAAAAGCATAAGTTTAACAAGAAGTACATGCATATTTGACTTTATATTCTTCTTCTCCTTTTAAAGCTTGTGGTACAAGTTAATGAAATTCTCCTCCCTTGTCACCCTCATAGAAATTTTAATATGTTGTGTGAAATATATCTTTGTATGGGATCAATTTGTATGAAACTAATTTAAAATAATTATTCTAAGTATGCAATTAATTTTAATATAATTTTTTAGTGTGATATTCATTTTAATTTTAATCGTCCAAATTTGTTGTTGTTGTTGTTCTAACGAGTTTAGAGTTAATTTTAATACAATTATTTTTTCATTATAATCATAACAACTAAACAACATAGAAGGGGGGAGTGATATTTCAATGAAATAACTGATGAATTGGACTATTCTATTGGGGATTTTGTTGAAAATGCTTGATCATATTTCCACCAATGTTTTTCCAATTTCTTGGTGGTGCCTTTCCTTTTTCAATTAGCACCAACACTAAAGTGCACCATTGCTAGTGATGGGAGATCAAAAGGGTTGAAGTTTCAGACCCTTTTTCTCTCTCTAAATGTAACCAAGTCTTTTTTTCTTCTTCTTCTTTCTCTTGATTATCATGATTAAAAAGGTTCTATGACTTGTTTTTAGTTTGGGTTTAATAGATAAGGACATATTGGGATAGAGTGTAAGCTTGTGTGTTTTAAGGGAGAGATTTTTTTTTATAGGAAAGGGCAAAAGGATTTTTTTTGTTTGCTCTTCTTTGAATATAAGAGGTCGAGCTTTGAGAATTAAGAAGAATAATAAAGTTTTAATGTGAAAAACTTTTTTATTTTTGTAATGAAATGAGGAAATATTATATTTCCAATAAAATCATAAAAGTGATATTGATTTTGCGAGTTTACTAATTTTACAGATCAATGTCATGCCAATTTTATTTTTATTTCTGAATTCTTAAAGCAATTTTACAAGATAAGTATATGTTATAATCTTACAAGTAAACCTGTAATTTCAACAATTTTGATATCCAATGCTTACAGAAATTCATCTTAGGTTCGCTATAAAGATATGAATGGAAGAATTATTTTTAACGAATTACACATAACCAGGCACGTGTGATAAATATTCTAAAAGTTCAATTAGTTCACAATTTATATCATTGTCTCTTATGTGAAATCTGTCATGTTTATTTCGTGACATGTCATATGATTTGAGTCATGTATCAAATGAGCCACGAATCCATTTATCCTTTCAAATATGCATTCTGCACCCAAAACCTTACATTTAATATCTTATAAAGTTATGAAATTTAAATCCTAAGAATAATGTAAACATATGCTAGCCATATGTAGAACATCCACATTCCATAATGCACTCCATAATGTAGGATTATTCATCAAACTAGCTCGATTTCGAATCATTAGATGATACAACAAGTTTCTGCCATGCAATAAATTATTTATATTGTTTATCTGAATTTGTTCTTTAAAAAAACTATTTGCATAATTCGACAAAAAAAAATCAAGACCATAAATTGCACAATGCATGACTGTCACCCTTTCTTGTGAGCCAAACTATGGGCAACAAAAGAAGGGTGACTTCTCGGATTGACTGATGCTTTGTGGATCACATGATGTGTTGTGGTTTTGCAGCTATGGAATTGTCATGTTAGAGAAACTCTAGCGAGCATGCCGGAGGCATAAATAAAATAATATATATTTAGCATGTTTTTCATTGTTCACGCTCCAGTGGAAGGCATTTGGAAAGCTAAACCTATCCGGTTGCTATTTATAGCAACTGGAAAAAAGCTATAATTTAAAAATTATATTTTAAATGAGATTTGATGGTACGGAGCAACAGTTTTAATTGGGTTGTTAATGTTAGGTTTTAATGATTTGTTGTGGTTGATTATATAGTTGTGTTGTATTTCTAATGGGAATAAATATATTTTTTTAATTCAATTCTAGACTAAAAATAATTTTTATTACACCCGAATAACTTTGATTATTTCAAGATATTTGAGTGTTTTTTTTTAAAATATAGATTTGAATGGGATTAAATGCGCTGATCATGAAACTGGTGAAAATCAATGTGAAGCTCAGCTACTATACGTGTATTCCTATATCTATATATATATATATATATATATATATAGATATAAATATAGATATAGATATTAGAAAAATAATGTAACTATATTAAAAATATTTATTTTTATTTTTATTTAAAAATACCTCAATAAGAGAGTAAAAATATATACAAAATGAATAATTATATTTATTGTATAATTAATGACATAATTAAACTATATACAAAATAATTGCATTATATTTAAAATAAAAAAATGGCTCTTCAAAATAGTTTTTACCATTGGAGCACACATCACTAAAAAACTATATATACACTATTCAAAATATCATTTTAGAAATTTGGCTCTTCAAAATACCATCTCCAATAAGAAGAAACCCCAAGGGGTTGGCCTGGCGGTGAAGACACAGGGCTTGTGGGTTTGCTCCCATGAGGTCTCGGTTCGAATCCGCTCAGTGCAAACAATTCCTTAGGGCCATCGGACTTAGGCGAAGCCCTTGGATTGACCGTTGGTGCACTTGTGAGAAACATGTTTGCCGAGGCCTTGTGCACTCTCGGGATTAGTCAGACCCAGCGGCCTGGACACTCGTGGATTTATCAAAAAAAAAATCTCCAATAAGAAGAAGACAATACTGCTTATGTGGGACCGTAATCCAGCATGGGCCCGGCCATGGCCCGCCAAAATGGCGAAGAAACATATAAAAGTGGGTAACGTGGCCCATTGTAAGCACACCTTGAAGAGACCACATACAGACAATTAAGGGTGGGACCCCGTGCCCTTATAACCCATAGCAAAAGAGAACAGTTCATGTGCAATCTTGGCTTTCAAACAATGCTGCTCTATGATTGTGTTCGACCAGGTTCGAAAAAATGGACAAAATAACAATAAATTGGTCAATCTATCTTGGACCTGCTTTAAAGAATTGATTCAACATATGATTTAAGTGATCCTACGGGCATCTTTGCATGAAAATTCACAGCGGTCGATGCTTTCGTATAACTCACAATTAATACTTGACACCTAACCACGAGAGGTATGATTGAATTGGTTAGGTTCTGAATTTATTTATTAAAGATCACTAGTTTGAAAGTTTTAATTGATTATTAATTTTAAAACTTGTGAAATTAGTCAATATATATACTTGTAAATTGGTATGAACACCTACGTTTCAAAAAAAAAAGGAGTAGATACTTGATACGGGTCATATGTATTTTCTTTTAAATAAAAAAGAAATCAAGGACCATGTATTAATAAATGAAAAAAAATATAATGAACATTGTGCCTTTTCATTCTTACTTTCTTTTTTTAAAAAAAGAAAAGAAGATATGTATGTGCAATGTTTGAAATACTGATCGATCAATCTTCCCTGCCTTGATTTGTTCTTTTTTTGTTGAGTTGATAGAACAACAATTTGTGCCCAAGACGGGGCCGTATTGTTTATTAATTATGATTTGCAGATAAAAAGGAACATGTACATCTGAATTTTCTCTTAGATTTACATGTTGGTATCGAAGCGGTAAGAATTGCCGACGGCAACTGAATTAAAAATAAAACACTCAGCAAATGGTTTCAAGTTTCCATACCCTTTGTACCTTGTTCCTAGAGAGATAGGGTTTTCAGACAGTTTCATCGATCGAAACAAAAGAACTTTTGGAGCACGAACTTGTAATTTCCTTAATTAGTATAATAACATCTAATTAATTAGGAGCCCTAAAACAAAGACTCGGATGCCAGAAGAAAAAAAAATTCTCCCCTTATTCCGTTAATGAATGAAAATTAATAATTATTGCATGTAATACACTTTGAATAATTAATCACAAAAATTTAATACCCAAGACCCTCATGAGATGGTCCAAAAAAATGTTCAACTTCCCCATGTGAGTCTCTTTCTCCTAACTCGATATACTAATTATATATAAACACTGTCAGTAATGTCTCTAGGCAACAATGGAAGAACAAATCAAATAATATGGACGGACAAAAGAATGATTATATGCGTTTGGCTTGATCTTGGATTAGAACTATTCAGCAAAGCTCCACAGACGAAGATCCCCTTCGTATAGATCATCGATCATTGGTGGATTGAATGAGACCCCATTGAACATTTGGTCAAGGTACTTCGGAGATTGTAAGCCATCAAAACTGTACCAAGAATCTAGCATTGAAATTGGTTCATTGCTGGTCTCTAGAGATTCCAACAGTGGCATATAATCATCAAGCTGATCAGACGGCGAGGAAACCACTGATGGGGGTGATGAGATTGACGTGGAGGAGGAGGAGAAAGGAAGAGGAGGCGATGATGCTTGTGGGGTGGCGGGATTGTCCACAAAACCATTAGCGGCAGCTGCAGCCACTCTTTGAATGGACTTTGGGGACATAACAGTGTCAGGAATGTAATGCAAGGAAGTAATAGGAAAGTTGAGATTGGCTGCGGAGCCCTTGAGGCAAAAGAGTGCAGCATCATAGGCTCTAGCAGCAGCTTCAGGAGTTGAATAAGAGCCTAACCATATTCTTGTTTTTTGATTTGGTGCCCTAATCTCTGACACCCATGAGCCCCAGCTTCTCATTCTAACTCCCTTGTATTTCTTCTTCCTGCATGCTGATGGTGAAGGCGTTGACGATAATATTGCCATCGGTTTTGAAACCTCTGACTGGATTTTGAGCTCGCTCTTCACCATTGTTGGATGGAGTATACAGATTCTGCAACCTTCAAAAATCAAACGCTCTCTAAACCAATAAATGTGTTGGAAAGGATCTGTGCGTGCTTTGTCGAAGGATGATGAATTTTGGTGAACAAAAGGGTCTGAAGGAAGCTTCTGTAGGGTAACTTGTTATTCCTTTGAAAGGGAGGAAGGTAATTATGAAATGAAGTGGTAGTGTGGAAGCAAAAGTTAGTATTTATAGATGTGGGGGTCTGAGTTTCCAAGTTTAGCAGATCCCTCTAGTCAAGGAACAGTACGTAACACTCATGAATATGAAAATGAAATGGGTGCCAGATAACTTCAAGCTTATAAAAATGGAAATAAGTGTCCCTCTTGCTTTCCTCGAAAACGACTTGTCTATCCAGCCATGGTCCAAACCACACCAGATCATTAATATTCATACGCGTAAAAAACAAAAATATGAAGAGAAATGTTGTTCATCAAGCACTATAAAATAAATTTTAATTATTGGCAAGAGTTGCAAGAGTCCTCTCTCTCTCTCTCTCTCTCTCTCTAAATACCAAGTTATTTATCTTCAGAAAATGATCAATATTACAGCTAGATATTTTTTGGTCAAATTACGAGGCCATTATTTATTGCTTAAACTGAAATGACATAACACTATAGATATCGAAAAGATGATGCGGTCTACCAACAGGTGTTGTGGCCCAGCGGGAGGAGCACCATCTCCTTCACATCAAACCTAGGTTTGATTTCGATTGGGAGCAGAGCTAGAATAATACTTCTCTCTTGATCTTGGATCCATCCTTTCATGATATTCCTGTTATCCTAGTAGTGTCTTACATGTTCCTTTGAGCTTGCAAGGTGTTTAAGCGAGCCGGAGAATAGTCGAGATGCTTGCGTAAGCTAACCCGGACACCTTACTTCCAGCAGTGTGGCGTGCTATGATGATCAGAGCCCTTGATCTCTATACATCAGTTATCTCCATAGCAAGTCACCCGGAAGAATCATTTCGAATAAATTAAACTAGAACATGAAGGTCAAGGGCAAATATGTACTTCTCACTCAGCAATCTGTATCTAGATATAGGCGTCCGAATTAAAAAGAGAAATGCGTGTACTTGGTCGATAATATATTATAGATTAGTAATATGAAAACATAGGATTCTGTCCGAGAGGCACCTTCCAGGATCTTCGAGTGTTGCTTTAAGCTACTACTGGCTTTTGTGGTTGGCTGTGATGAACAGAAAATGATAATTAACACGCGGAGTGTAACAGTAATAAATACTCGGGAAGGGATTGCCTCAGCGAAGAACGCAGACATCAGACCCAGCTGTTGCTCCTCTGTCATGCAAGCTAGCCCTAAAACCGCGTCGTGCAAATTGCCAACTTATCTCTGCGAAGCGTTTACTAAAGTGATGTGTAGTAATTAATAAATTATAGCTAGCTGGGCATGCCCCATCTCAACCGCTCTGTGGCTTTCGGCACAGGTGCTTACGCTTGCAAGGCTTGACTTTAAGGAAATCACATTAACTACTATGTTTTTTTTTTTAATTTATTTTTTATTTCTTGGGATTTAAATTCTACAAGTGCGATTCTGCATGGAACGGAAAAATTAAAATCTAATTCATTTCATTTCGTGGAAAAAGGGTATAGCTAGGGTGCCAGCAAAGAACGCATGCACGGTGACGAGGGAGTGGAGGGCAAACCCTTTTTAGGGTTCTTCTTCTTTTCTTTTTTCTTTTTCCATGTTGGGCCATAGTATTTGCAGTCAGTTTCAGACATTGAATGAGCCGATAACGTGGTTTTGGTTCTCTTCCTCTCTCTTAATTATGCACCATGCAGAATTTGTTTGTCAACTTTCAAGCACAGCTCGATGCCATTGGGTTATTATGAAGAGAGAAAAAAACACTCCATGATGCCATTAACCATTCCTGCCTCCGAATGAGAAACTGAATTCTACGCAAGAAATTCTTAGATTTGCGTAGCGGGTAAAGACATGGGACACATAAATGGACCATATTTTTCTTTTCTATCTTACGTTACATGTAATTTATTTAAATTAAAAAGAAATAGGTATGTACGCAGATAGTTTATGTTAAAATATATAATTGTACTCGTAATAAAATATATTAATAAAAAACAAAAACAAAAACAAAAACAAAAAGAATTATTACGGGGATCTTGAAGTACAAACTCTCACGCGTCTCTCCTCTCTCTATTATTGGGAAAGGTCGTAGGTAATTTACTGACCAATCGCCCGTACGCTGGCTGGGTCTATTAATAAATCTGCGAGGAGAATTTAGTGCTCCAATGATAATTCATGTGTGGAAAGCACAGTGTCGTCAATATCAATATTAATATTAGAAAAGAGAAACAAATTACAAAGTCAAACTCTCAACCATATCAATATTAAGAGACGAAATCAACAAAAATAATTTTTTAATAAAAATCATAACAAAAAAGGAATAGAGAAGTAAAACATTGTAATTGATAGTGCAATAAGTATGAGTGAATAGTGGTTTCCTATACTTTTTACTTTTTGTAAATTATAGAATTTAATAACTTCGATTTTATTTTAAACTATATAAAAAACTGTTGTAAAAAAGTCAAGTTTCATTAGTAAAATAAATTATCAAACCTGTAAATCGAGAAATCTGGATTATCCTAACAAATTTGCAAATCACACTAATCTTATACCAAGGTATAATAATAATAATAATAATAATAATAATAATTTTAAAGACAAATTATCAATCACTCTAATATTAAAAATGAAATTGATAAGAAAATTAAAGAAAATCATAATAAAGATTCAATAAGAAAATAATATTCAATTTATATTACAATGAGTGTGGATTAGTTTTTGTCAATGGTGGAAGAATGAGCATGACTGATGATGTTAATTTAATGTCGAGTCATTTCATGCTAGTCAGCCATCTATTTGTTTTTTCTGCAACAATTAAGAGTATTTTAGAACTAAATTACATATTAAAATTGAAACAAATTTTCTTTTACTATGATTTTTGGACACATCCTCTTTGTATTGATTTCAGCAAAAATATTTTCTATGAAAATAATTTCCTATGTGAACTCTTTAAGCCAACTCACATATCTCCTTGGGTAACAGTAACAATCAACAACTCATGATCATCTCTAGGTATACTACTTATTAATCCAAAGCTTGTATTAAAGCATTGAAACATCGTGGTTATTAATAAAAAAGCATTTATAATCTTAATTTTCTTACTATAAAGTCTTAGAGACTAAGTAATACTTCAATTTGTTTTTTAAAAACTAAAATTAGAGAAGAGAAGTTGGATCATCATATTCAAATAAAATACTTTTCCATTCAAAGAATTGAAGAACTAGTTTTCCAACTTATAATGATTTTGAAAATACATTTTAGAGATTTTCTATAACTTTTCTTTAAAAGTTAAAATCTAAAATAATAACTAATACAATAAAAGTTTTTGATATGGACACACTTTTAATAATTTAAATATTAAAATTACTTTTTAAATATATTTCATATTTAGTTAGTATCATAAATCTATTTATTTTTATTATGTAATAGATTTCCCTTGTATAAATTTTTAAAGGCAATTTTTATTGTGGATACCATAACATATAATAAAATAAATATTTATAATTAAACTATTACAAATATAAATATTGAATTATTATAAATTATAGTTCTTTTTATGAAAAATAGTTATATATATATATATATATTGATAAAAATTGTTTTACATTTTTAATAAATGAAAATGTCTTAATTTCTTATTACTAAAAAGAGAAAAAAAAATGAAAATGAAAATGAAAAGGGTGTTTTTGCTACACCCTTTAGCACTCTCTTGAATCCACTCCCCTTCCACCTCTTACCTATTTCGATGAAAAAGGTAAAGCTTCCCAATTATCTCTGCAAGTCTTTCAAATTTACTCAATTTATTAAATTATTATTTGGACATTATCTTTTGTGAATTATATTAATAAAAAAACAAAATCAAAAACAAAAACAATTATTACGGGATCTTGAAGTACAAACTCTAACGCGTCTCTCCTCTCTCTATTATTGAGAAAGGTCGTAGGTAATTTACTGACCAATCGCCCGTACGCTGGCTGGGTCTATTAATAAATCTGCGAGGAGAATTTAGTGCTCCAATGATAATTCATGTGTGGAAAGCACAGTGTCGTCAATGCGTACCAAGCCTCCCCATTTCGATGTGGCTCGCATTATAATAAAACCACAAAATCACAGCAGCAAGGCATCTCTTTCGTTCTTAATTAAATGGATTAATTTTTAATGATGGGGTCATCAGGAAGCAGACAGCATATGATATTTTTCCTCTTTCAATACTACCCTCACATGCTCGGGCCACACTCTCTCCTTTTTTCTTTTTTTCTTTTTTTTCAAATTGTCAGAAATCAAGGAATATGACGATGACTTTGTTGGGTGGAAGTTCAGGAGGAAGTTTCTATAGAATAACTTGGTTGACCTTTTCACACCACAGTTTCGTGGAACACTGCTATTCAAACTAGTTTTTTTTATTCTTGATTATTCTAAATTTTTATAAATTTTTTATATTTTAATTTAAATTTAAAATTTATTATGCGAATCACAAGTTCTTTACTATTTTGCTAAAATTTTTGGAAACTAATTTACCAATCATATACAGTACACCAAAGGCGACTTTTGTTTATGTTTTTGACAGCAACATAACTTTGGAAAACTTTTAAGTGAGCTGGTTGAATTGTGAAACCACAAGCTTCTTTTTAGATTAAGAAATTACATACAGTTAGTTCATCATTTTTACTTGACCATGGAAAAGGTTTGTTGTGAAAGGTGGAGAAATTGGACCAAATGAGTTTACAACTAAAGAAAAGATATACTTAATGAAAAGACTAATATAATATTTTGATCTGATGCAAGCGAAAGCATGAACAAAAGAAAAGCTATACTTAATGGGGAAAAACAATTTACAAAATTAGCGGTTTTATTCAAATAAAAATCTAATTGAGCTAGAGACTAACACTTATAAGGTAAAAAATCAAAATCTCAAAAACTAATATAAAAGTTCCAAAGCAAACATAAAATAAATAAAAATGACAAAATGTACTCAAACATGATTTTTAAGGCCTAATTTGGTGGTTTTCAAGATGAACTAGGCCTTAGAAATTTCCTTAAAAAATTGAGTCTAATACAATGATCGAATAAAAAAATCATGACTTTTTATTGTCGCTAAGTTCATCTAGTACGACCAAACCTCCATTGAGTCTAACTAGTCTATAAAAACATCTATTATCCACATAGTCTATTATGATAGATCTCCATCTACTTGTAGCATATCACCATCCAGTTGCTTAGAACCTACAATTTTTCTTGGATCAATTACATCATCAAATGGCTAAGAATGCAAATTTTATAAGAATTACCATTTCTCTCATGCAACACCTTGTAAATAATATTCCTTTCCTTTATCTTAATGTACTCTCCTATTAGAAACCTTTTATGGTAATTAAATCATCAAATGGCTAAGAATGCAAATTCTCTTAGAATTACCATTTCTCTCATGCAACACCTTGTAAATAATATTCCTTTCCTTTATCTTAATGTACTCTCCTATTAGAAACCTTTTATGGTAAGAATTGCCTATACAAGATCAATTACCTCAAACACCATTATTTTGTAATGAGTATTAGTTATGGCCTTATATTTGACATTATTGTTTGTAATTATTTTCTTGAGTTGCTCATAAATCCCTATCAAGTCATTTACCATACCTTCAGTTTAGATGTCATGTCATCCAATATGTTCCAATATATGGAACATATGTTAACCTTTAAAAAAAGTTTTGTTCATAAATGATCTTGATATACTTATTTGGATTGATTCCAAGACCTATTATATTTTTTTTGTTTGTGGCAAGACCATATCCCACTATTTTAGCTTGTCTTTTATTAAACTTTGCATCAAGTTTATGAGGATGTGGTTGACCAACTTAGTGTGTTCATTTGTCTATGGATGATAATTACTTGTAATATTTAACTGGGTATCTAGCTTTCCTTGCAAGGTCTTCCAGAAGTTACTCATAAACTTCACACATCTCTGTCCGAAGTAATAGACCCAGGGATGCCAAACACGTGAACCGCCTCATTAAAGTAAAGGTTGATTATTCATAATACATTCATGATATTTCAACATGCTATGAAATGTGATATCTTTAAGAACTTGTCCATAATATCAAAAACAAATTTCATAGTTTGTTAGGTGGAGGGTAAGTCTAACACAAAGTCCATATAAACATCCAACCATAGAGCATTAGAAACAGATAATGGGGTGTACAACCCAATATTTAAAAGACCTTGTGGACCTTTGATAAACAACATATCTCTTCACAAAACTAGATATTTGGCCTAACAATTTAGGATGATATTAACATGATGACATTAAGGCCAATGTTTTATCATGCTCAAGTGTCCCTTGTAAACATGAATTATGGATGATATGTTCTTGTAATGAGAAATCCAATATGTATAGTTGCAATCCATGAAACAAATAATAATTCACAAGTACAAAGTTATTTCACTTACCTTAATTCATAAACTATGTATAAATCAGCCTAAATAAAGAGTCACCTGAATATGGTTCTTGAAAAGTATAAAATCCTAACACTCGAGTATCTGTAGTACTAAGAATAGTAACTCATTTATTGAACATGTTAACTTTTTTAAGCTTCCCCGATTGGTGCCTTAATATAAAAGTAAACCTCTACATGAAAGACACTCACTTAGCATATTGATGACTCATCTTCTGTTGCCCATTTATATACTGAGTTTCATGATCTATGATCATAATAAACTCTTTTTACACAAACTACTATTATTATGCTTAAGTTTATGAATAATAACATAAAATTAAAGATCATATCTATAGTTTTTCTTTGAGTTGGATAATTTCTCACTAAAAAATGTGATTTGATGTTTATATTAGATAAGAACACCTCCAATGTCTATTTTGGAATCATCAAAACTTACCTAAAATAGTTTATCAATGTTAAAACGTGCCTGATATAGAGCTTCAATCATCTTCTACTTAACTAACTAAAATTTAAATCTTTTATTAATTGAAAAATGTGTCCCTTTAAGCATTATCTAATAGATGCAATCATAAAACTAAAATTATAGATGAAACTTCCATTAGCAAACATATGAAATCCTAAAAAAAGTAATTGTACTAATTAAGATATTACACTTTCTATGATTGATAAATAATTTCTCATTTCACAAAGTTTCATAAATAACTCATAAGTAATTTAAATGAAACTCTAGAGATGTATTATAAATCAGGATATCAAATAAACCATAACAAATCTTCCCAATAATGGCTTGAGTACCTTAAACATGATCCTAATGACAATACTAAGAGTATTTGACATTCAAAAAAGAATCTTTCACTCATTTTCTAACTTGATTTTCATCTCATGATAGTCAGTCTTGAAGTCATTTTTGAAGATACCTTATAAATCGTTAATTGATCTTATATGTCATATATTCATGGTATCAAGTATATGCACCTTATTGCGATTTGTTTAGCGACCTATCTATCCACACATATTATACATGAAACATCTTTTTTCAAGACTAAATAGATTGGAACTATATATGGATTTATGCTCTCATAAATATATCTTTTTTTAGTAACTCTACCACATGTTCTTATAACTTTTTAACCTTTTTCAGTATGAGTTTATACGTTGGCTTGTTTGATAGTCTAGAACCTAAAATGCAGTCAATCTACTATTGGATTATATCATATGATAGGTAAATTTTGTGATACTAAAACTATAAACTTTGTCAATACACCATACACTTCTTCATAACTTTTATCAACATCCTTTTTCATAGCACTACAAATGCGAACTTCGTGATCACGTGGTCACGCAACCCACAATCAAGACTGATATCTAATCCTGGAAAGCCAAAATAGATTTGATAGGAGTGTGACACAATGGAAACCTACCCCAAGAAACCAACACTGAGTAGAATGATGTCACAAAGCCAACTAATCTTCGATAAGTTGGATTTAGTTCGTTCAAGAACTAAAGAATACAAAAATCACTCGCACACTTTAAAACTGAAAAATTCAGAAGTAATATTCATCAATGACTGCTTAAATTTAGCTTACATTAGTTATATAACTCTTGAAAAACTAACCTCAATGGACCTCTTATGTGAACTTATATGAGGTCCACACAAAACTGACCCAAAACCCTAAACTTATAAGCTCATAACTTAATCTAAACAAGCTTTGGATCCTAACTAAAAACAAAATATTAATGAAGTCCAAACAAGCCTTGGACTGTAGCTAACAAAATAAAATGAAACCTATAATATTAAATTCATATACTGCCATGGGACGAAGTGAAGAAAGTAAAATATTATAGAGTTTATATAAAGCTTATTTATATCCTTCCATGTAGCCCTTTTGTCGCGATGATGATTTTTCATGTTTTGTGCCCCGTCATCCCCAGATTGCGGGAGACAACAGCACGCAATGAAATGGAGGTGTTTTATAACTGTAAAAATTACGACTATATAATTAACAGGATTCGCCACCTAATATTAAGGTCACTAGGAACCTAGTGGTATGTGAGAGTCTAGAGAAGGGGAATTGATGTGCAAGGAGAAGACGCATCACCCTGGCTAGGTTGGGTCCAACCTACGTCTAGCGAGGCTCATCCTGGCTAAGTCTAGTTGGGTAATTTATTTTTAAAGGAGACAAAAAAATACATTTCAATTCACTCTTTCACGTGTTCTTGGGCTGGATTGCTCTCGGCTAACCCTGGTCCAATTCCCCCTTTTATAGAATTAATTGTTTAACTTGCAGAATGGGAGAGATGTTCAGGTATGGTGATATCGAGTGGTAAGTTGCAAGGTATGATTGTCAAGCAACAACTCTGTCCAAGTAAGTTGATTAAAATAATAATATAAAATAGACTGAAAAAATGGGTTCTTACAAAAAGAGTTTTTCGACGGAAAGAATGATGTTTTTCTTTTCAATTTTGGCTTCCGATTTCACTCAAAAAACATCATCACTGAAAATTTTCATCTTCTCAATTTAACCCAAGTTAGACTTCCAAAATTAATTTCTCACTAATTAAACCCTTGATAAAATTAATTTGACCTATTTAAAATATAATTAAGTCTTTGCGCTTCATTAAATCCTTCAATTGGGCTTTGAAATAATTCTCAAACATAATTACATTTTAAATTGCCCGACAATTAAATAAAATTGGCCCATCAAAATATAACTATGTCTTTCGACCTAATATTTATGCAGATTTATCCAATAATAAATTATTTTAGCATCGAATTTGCATTTTCCTTCATTTCTAGGCAAAATAGAGGTACGACCATGCTCTCGAAAACGTCCAAAATTTTCACCTTGATTCTTTTGCCGACATCAACCCTTTTTATTTATTTTTGTTATTTTTGGGTAGATTTTGGGGAATAACCCAAAAATTGGGTAATGACGCCTTTAATCCTAGAAACAAAAGGAAAAAGGTAGTCACCCATGTTGTTTCTGAGTTGTAGTAGGATTTTTTTTATTTTCTTTGGTATCCTCACTTCATGGCCCAAATAAGATTGTATTAGACCTCTCTTGAAGACAGACAAGATTTACTAGGGTTTCCTCTTGATACTCCAATGGATCTTACAATTCTGACTTGGTTGAAACCTTGAAAATCAATGCATTTAATGCCTCTTTTAATGTATGTCTTAGACGAGGTCATTGGACCATTTAGAACATTTAATGAGTCCTTGCTGATGTTTCTAGGCTGGTCCCACATAGGCATTACATCATACACTACTCATTTAACATTTATCTTCTTCATGATCTAGAACAAGGATAACAAATTACTTTTTCTTATCATTTTCTTTCATCACCCTCTCCTTTACAAGGGTCAACACTATATGTTTCCATTTATAATAAGGATCTATGTCTTTAAGCCTGTCATAAGCAACACCTTTGTCAAAATACCATTGTCTACCTAAAAAGAGATGGAACATATTCATTAACACCACATCACACCAAATACTATCAAATTATTTCTACCACACCAAATACTATCAAATTATTTCTACCTTATGGAAAAGGAACAAGATAATGCTTATCAATAATTATCTTAGTGTCTTTATTCAATCAAGCTAACTATACAACCTAAAGTGGCTATTAATTTTAATTAAAGCTTCACTTCCTTCATGAACACCATATTTTACTAGCTATAATTTTCAATTATTAGTTTACAAAACTTGTCTTTTATAATGCATATCGAGTAGAAGATGTTAGTGCATCGATAATCTTTACTAAAATCACCCTTAGAAATTAGTATATTATCGGTATATGTTCACATCGATAATCTTTTGATGTTGTGAATTCCAGAAAGGGTACAGGTGTTGTGATCCTCAACATCAAAAGATGCATGTGACCTTGGATGCGTCATTTTGAGAATCATAACCCTACTATTCTAAGGGAGCTTATGGACCTTCTCTTCAGGGGAGAGTAACCATGAAAAGAATGAAGGGGTATTTGAGGTGGAAGAAAATGGATGACTTATTAAAAGAAATATTTGGAAAATTTCTATGACTCCTAATATCCAAAACTAGGATGTTGATTTGGAATTCTGCATAGATCAGAGTGTTCTTAGTAATGACCCCCATTTAACTATAGAGGTGCCTACATCTACACCATTAACCAAAGAATCAACCCAGAATGTCCCTCATCAGTCTCTTCAAGTATCTCTAAACCTTATTTTTAATGAGATTAATGAAAGTCCTGTCCTAGAAAAAAATATGACCAACATATATCCAAAAAGACTAAACCGGAGAGTTCCAAAGAAACAGTATGAACCTGATCCCAAAAACAAAACTTAATACCCCATCAATAATTACATCTCTTCCTATAGATTATCGGAATCATATGTATTTATTTTTAATCAATTATCCAATGTATCTATTTCTAGTAATGTACAGGATGCATTAGCAGACCCAAAGTAGACTAAGGCGATGAATGAGCAGATGGAGACACTATAGAAGAATAACACTTAGAAGTTATGTACACTACCAAAAGAGAAGAAGATAGTCGGGTGCAAATGAGTTTCACAATAAAACTCAAGACGGATGGCAGTATTGACAAGGACAAAGCAAGGTTGGTTGCAAAGAGATATACACAGAAATATAGAGTAGATTATCACGAGACCTTTACTCTAGTTGCAAAGATCAATACCATCCACATTCTCATATCTCTAACAATGAATCAAGACTAGGTCTTACAACAATTTGATATCAAGAATGACTAATTTTAGAAAAGGTTCAAGAATGTTGGATTGAAAGTTTGAAACAAACCTAGTATCAACATCCGTAAGAGGGGTGTTTAGGAGGGAGGGATGGAATTATAATCTTTTTAACTTGTTTTTCTCATGGTACTTGTTATAATCTCCTCCAAATTGTAACAATAAGGAATATGACAACATGTTATCTTAAATCGAAATTTCTAGTAATCTCTAACTTGTTTTATCATTTTACAACAGATTAAATTACATGACTGAAAACTCATCTAGTGGTGGGACTTCCATTTCTTTAGCTCTAACAAGATCAGATGATCCAGCATGGGCTCATGGACAGGTGGTTACTGTTTCAAAGAATGCAAGTATATGTATTTATTGTAACAAACGGATCAATGGTGGTGGTGTTACTCGTTTGAAGTATCACCTTGCTGGTATTAATGGTCAGGTTGAACCTTGTAAAAGGGTCTCTCCAGATATTAAATGACAAATGAAACAAGTGCTAGATGACATGACAACAAAGAAAGAGAAAAGAAAACAAGTTAAAACTGATATTGGAAATTATCGATCAGTTTCCAATGATGAAGAAGTTGAGGAGGGTGATGCTGCAAATCCTTATTCAGGTG
Organism: Salix exigua; assembly: GCA_032356905.1. NCBI lineage: Eukaryota > Viridiplantae > Streptophyta > Magnoliopsida > Malpighiales > Salicaceae > Salix > Salix exigua. Next base: position 13,310,035 of record CM063592.1, read on the forward strand.
ATATACGTTCACAAACAAATAGAAGATTGACAATGTAAGGAAAAAGTACAGCTAGAAAAAGGATACCTTTATCTGCTCCATGAATTACCCCAGGTTCGCAACCTAGTATTAGAAGTGCAATGGCTTCTAAAGAGATGGAACACAATGCAAGAAAAGTTGTAGCAACATGGTGGTTTGATGCTAATATACCGTTTAATGGTGCTAAGTCAAATTATTATCAGCCAATGATTGATGTTGTAACATCAATGGGACTTGGTTTTAAAGGATCATCATATCATGATTTGAGGGGATCACTTTTGAAAGATGTAGTTCATGATATATATGAATACATTTTAGGAATCAAGGCTGATTGGAAACTTTATGAATGTTCTATTATGGCAGACAGGAGGTCAAATAGGAGGAATGTACCAATTGTGAATTTCCTTGCTTATTCTCCTTGAGGCACCGTATTCTTGAAGTTTGTTGACACTTCAGGACTTCGAAAAGATAAAGAGACATTGCTTGAGATGTTTGATGAAGTTGTCAAAGAAAATATTGTCCAATTTGTTAATGATAATGAGGCTTCATTTAAGGCTGTTGGGAAAGCTTTGCAGCAAAGGTATGACACCTTTTTTGGTCTCTTTGTGCTGCCCATTGCATTGATTTAATGCTAGAAAATATTTGTGATCCAAGATATTTTTCGATCATTGATTAAACCACTAAAAATGCAAGAAATATAACCAAGTTTATATATAATCATGCATGGTTTTTAGCTTTGATGAGGAAACAATTCACAAATGGAAATGATTTATGTCATCCTAGCATAACAAGGTTTGCTACCCATTTTTTAACCATCCAATGTTTACTGAAGTTTAAGAATGAGCTTCAACAAATGTTTACTTGCACAAATGGGTTGAATCAAGTCATGGAAAAAGTCGGGTTGGAAAGGAAATTGCTGCTATAGTTTTAGAAGATAAAGACTTTTAGTCGAGATGTGCACATATAGTCAACGTCGTGAGCCTTTAGTACGAGTTCTAAGGTTAGCAGACAGTGAAGAAAAACCATCAACGGGATATTTATATGAGGCAATGGATAAAGCAAAAGAAGGTTGAAAAATAGAATGTCTCAATATGGACCATATATTCGGGTAATTGATGCTAGATGGGATAAACAACTTCATAGTCCATTACATCCAGCAGGATGTTTTCTTAATCCTGGAATTTTTTTTAGGCCTTGTTTTTTAAAACAAAAGGAGATAACTCGAGGTTTGCTTAGCACAATTACTAGATTGGTTCCTGATTGTGATATTCAAGATATCATTAGTGGCCAAATTGAGGAGTATAAGAAAGCAACTGGTGATTTTGGCATGCCCCTAGCTATTCTTCAAAGAGAAAAGTTAAATCCAGGTAATAATTTTTATTTTTTTACAATATGATGTCTTTTTTATCTATAATATTTGATTTATTCAAATTTTCTTATCTAGTTTCATGGTGGGAGCAATTCGGCAATGATACTGAAGAACTTCAAAAGTTTGCAATTCGAGTTTTTAGTCAATGCTGTAGTGCAACTGGGTGCGAAAGAAATTGGAGTGTATTTGAATACATCCATTCCAAAAAGCGAAATAGGCTTGAGCACAAGAGATTAAATGATTTAGTATTTGTTTGCTATAATCTAAAGATTCAAAAGAGATAAAATATCAATACTATTATATTAATAATTATTTTCTATTACATTGTTATTAATTTTTTAATTTTTTTCATATTTATTCTTTGTAGGAATTTGAGCAAAACAAAAGATGTTTTAGATCTCATTAGCCTTGATAACATTGATCTATTAAATGAATGGATTTGTGAAGAACCCAATCTTCTTGATGGAGAGGACATAAGTTGGGAGAGTATCGAAGCAACTTTCTCTACTTTAAATTTAGATGATAAAGAGACACATTTAAATGAGGAGAATGAGCTTGGTGGAAATGACCAACTATTGGAATGTCTTGTTGATGACTTTCTTTATATTCTACCGCAAGATCAAGATCCTTATTTTTATATTAATGATGTAGAAGATGTTTGATGTATATTTCTTTTATTTTAGAACATTTTACTTTAATAATATTTTGGAATTTTAGAGATGTTTCTAATTTTAAGATTATATTTTTTTGACTTTGTGTTTGTATTGTATAATTTAAAGTTCATTTATCTTGAATTTATATTATACTTGTTAAATTAATATTTTATTTTTTTCATAATTAATTATTATGAACAGTACAAAACCGAAACGGAACGCTGAACGCTCCAAACCGGAACGTTCTGTTCCAATCAAAAACCGTAACGACAACCGGAATGGTATTGACACCTATGGTCTGCAATTGTTTTTTTAGAGAGAGAACCACCATTGGGGACAGAAAGAGGGAACTACAGGGAGAGAGGGACGCTGGAGATGATGAAGATGATAGGCTCCAATTGTGTCTTCATCCTCCTCTCTTTCATTTTTCATTAATTCCATGTCTGTGTGTGTTATTTCTGTGTTTTTCTCCAATTTTCACCCCTGTTCTCCCTGTTTTCATTGTTTTTCTCCTGCATAAATTTTTCCTCCCTGTTATGTAAATTTTCCTTCCCCTTTTGATGTATATTTCTTTTATTTCTTTTAGCCTTGATAACATTGATCTATTAAATGAATGAAGATGTTCTAGAACATTTTACTTTCATAATAAGCAAACCTCTAGTTACCTCATTTGATGAAGATGTTTGATGTATATTTCTTTTATTTTAGAACATTTTACTTTCATATTATTTTAGAATTTCAGAGATGTTTCTAATTTTGAGATTATATTTGTTTGAGCAAGTATTTGTATTGTATAATTTAAATTTAATTTATCTTTAATTTAAATTATACTTGTTAAATTAATATTTTATTTTTTCATATATATATACTCACATATAATTAATTATATATGAACAAGTACAAAACCGAAACGACACGCTGAACACACCGTAACCGAACGTTCCGCTCCATTCAAAAACCAGAACGGCGACAGGAACGGTATTGACAACTATGGTTCATATGCCAATAAAGATGAACCAACAAATAATACAAACCATGCAGCTGCAATAATATAATCACCAAATTAGATTATTCAATCCGTCTCTCTCTCTCTATTTATATAAGAACAAATATTTTAAAAATATATAAAAATGAAAGCCCTGTAGGAAAATAGTTTACAAAGGATCGAATTGGTTTCACATATCCGGATCATATTCTAAAGTAGAAACTTGAACTCGGCCTCTCCGTCTTGAGCGGCGTCGACTGCCACCTTGATGGCTGCCACCGAATTCCAAAACTACCTGACGGAATTATAGCACATTCTGGTAGAGGCACAGGATACCTTAATTAATGCATCATAGCAATAAGAATAATACATGTAACGGTGGCGAAATCTAAGCGTAGCCGAACGTTGCCTCCGCGTGATCGTGGCATAATCGGCACTCTCGAGCCTAGCATCAGTCTCATAGGAATCAAATGAAAGAAATCCTCGATTTGGAGTGTAGCTCGCCAATCAAATGAATTATCAAATTCCACCATTTTCTATTTATTGTTCATACCATTCCTCAACTTCTTATCCTTATTCTGTCTTCATTTTTCGACCGGGCATTTCATGTCACTTAAGGCTTTTGGAACCTTGAACAGCTTTTTGGAAATGTAAGATTGTAGTCTCCCCCTGTTTAGTCTCCATTCATGTGATTCATGATGTTCCAGTTGGAAAGTGTTTTAATTTTATTTATTTATTTATCTGTTTTGCAGACAAAGTTAGTGATTTCTTATTTCTTAAAAAACAACTAAACAAGGATCCCAATCAAGCAACTGGGTCATTCGATTGGTTAATGGACGCTCTTTAGACGAGTCTGACCACAAAAGTGAACTACTCCCACTTATCAAGTCACATCATTATTGAAAAATATGAATGCGCCTCTTGAGATATCCATGATTAGTTCTTAAATTTGCGTTGTTGTTTTGTGTGGTGAAAAACAAATTAAGAACTGTTTTACAGGCTTTAAGTTCAAATCAGTATATGTTTATCTTAAAAGTTTAGAACAACTAAAATTTTTTAATCACTTAACACATGCTCCTCATAAGAAATACCTAAAACATGATTAGAGAACGTTGTATCTGATAAATACATCAAGATAAAGCTACTTAATCACTGTTTTGGCACAGTTTCTAGGCATTTGCTAGAGCTATGATTCTAATGGATTTCCCTTCACAAGATTGCAATATTCTCTGTACCTCCTCTGCAAGGAGACATTATATGACCTGATTGATCGCAATGCCATGCAACTTGCCAAGAAACCATATGTGCTATCATGTTAGCTCTATCATTTCCGTAACAAAGATGGGATTTTTTTAGAAAAGTACTGAAAGATCCCTTACTATGAATCATATTAGAAGGAGTGAATATCCAGAAAAGGAAGAACACGGGCACTTTTGACTGCTTTTGTACGCTTTATAGTAAAGAAGACAGATTTTCTTCTCCCCTTTGTCCATTTGCTTAAAGCGTCTCCCAATCTTTTTGTAATCTTGAAAGTTGGAGAATTATTAGGATCAACGTATTTAATCTTTCAACTGGCAAACATTCAGTTAAGTATAATACGTATAGTAATAGCATTAAAAAATAAATTCTATAAAAGAACTTATATCTTTAGGTATAGAATATCGGGTGATTAGCCAAACCCAATTAACACGTCCTTTTTCCATGCACGATGTCTACATGAGCTTTATAATGTGCATGGCTTTATAAGAAGATATGCACGGGTAAGTTTAGTAATCTTTATAGCTTTATAATGTACATGGAATTTTCTATCAGTCGACGATGATGGTTATAAATTGACCCCACTTTTTTTTTTTTTTAAAAAAAGAAAATTCTAGATCCGCCACTGCCTGTCTGCGGATATTATGATATCAATGTCATTTAGCTAGAACATCCACTGGTTTCTCAAATGAAAGTTACGGTCAAAAGTTGAGGTGATAGGAGGCACCACCCGGAATACAGTTGGATATTTGCCACACCATTGCCGTTCAAGCAACGAACTCTCTCTCATCTATCCGACCCATTAAAAACAAAAGGTCCATTTCTGTCATCTATGAAGGTGGTGATCCATGGCAAGTAAGTCCGATTCCGACATCTATGTGGGTTTTTATCATCTTCAACAAGGAATCCATTTTGAGAAAAAGAAGTTAAAGTGTAGTCTTATTTATGCGTAGTGGAGAAAGTGATCAATTATTTGCCCAGTACTTGGATGAGTTAGAGCTACATGGTATGCTCTTATTTTAGAAAATTATTTATTTATTTATTTATTATGTGATATTGACGTGCTGCTGAATCAATGAGCACAAGTTACTCGACTTATCAGGAACAAAGAGAGAGCACCCACGTAAAGCCAACGAAAATTGGATTTCTTATTCTGCCCTCGTCACCGGAAGCGACTATACGAGCAGGAATTATGGCTGAAATAAGCTGTAGTTTCAAAGTTGCCACAATTATTTTCCAGAAGGAAGCTATATTTCATTCTAACATTATACATTTTAAATGTTATTGGGTGTTTTGAGGTCGATATGAACAATAATTATTGGGTTAGAACTTCCATGATCGCTGGGTATTTGTAGGTCAAATATGTAAGCAGATGCACAGGCTAGGGAATTATTGGAGAAGTTAAAGTAAAACATTTCAGGCAATTATTCAAACGTTGTATAGATAGGTCTCATTGAATTATTAATGATCCTATCGGTTTGTATTTGATTCTGTATTTTAAAATTATTGGTCTATACTCTTGTTTAATTTAAGGTTTTTAGGGCTATAAGTTTTTTTTTCTAATAAAAAAAATATTATTACATAACTTCATAAATAAATCAATTAAGAAAGATGTGACACATCCCAATTTGTGGGGATGTTGTTGCATCTTTATGACATGCTTGCTTTAATTTCCGTTTTCTTGTGATGAATTGTTTATATTTATTTTGTAAATTCCTATTACTCTTTCTTTCGTTTTTTTTATCACATTATAAACGGATTAAAGAAATTATTTAATCAAATTACCATTCAAACGATGATCTCTATCTAAGTACAATATCAAGATAATTGTTTGTTTTTTTTATTAATTTTTTATTTTTTAAAATTTATATTTAATATCAACCTATCAAAACAGTTTAAAAATAAAATAAAAAGATATACAAATTTCCAATTAATACATGCACCAAGAAAAGTACCTCAAATAGATAAGAACGGCCACCCTAAACTCCACTTTGACGAGCATACAAATTGCACTTCGCCACTGGAATATTTTAATTATAATTTCAAAAAGTGAGCATTGGAAAAATAATAACAACGCATGGTGTGGTATTTACATGGGATATCGAATCCTTATGAGTGTGTGTATTGTGTAATCACTTATAAATATATATTAATATATATAAACACACATCACTACTGATTCGTTTGTTTTTTCCTATTATATTTTTTTTGTATTTCATTTATTATGCAGACATTTGATTTGTCTATAACTACTCATATTCTATATGACATTAATTTTTTACTTATATATATATATATATATAAAGACTAGACTATCTAATGAGGGTGATGATCGATCATACAATGGCATCACGAAACTCCACTAGTATCTTCTAACATGAGGATTTAATGCCTGCCACTCGACGGATTCCATCATTTAAAATACTATAGAAGTTCCGAGTGATCATCCGAGTCGATTGTTCCACTTCCAAAATTAATGTTGTTGCGCGCACACATCAATTCAACTATATGGTGTCTTCCAAAAAAATAACAATTAAAAGTGAATCAATTTGACTCTTAAAATAAGATCAAGATATAAGCTTAGAAGTAGTACCTAAGATTAGCTCCTGGATTATAACCATTTCCCCGGTGGATCCTAGCTTATACTTTATACCACCTGAATCCCCAACGTATTCATAAGTTCTCAGTAGATCCTTCCCCCAGAACTATTGATAGGTTGGGGTCAAATTGGGAAACAATCTAGAAATATTTGATAGCATAGTAGTCCAATTGATGATTATAGAAGATATTGGAGACCCAATTGGCTAAAACATGTCGATCAAGTACCTAATTGATAAAAAAAAAACGTTTAAGTGGGGACCAATACGAGGCCTTAGGATCATAATATTTAATTAATTAATTAATTAACTAACCATATCATGCATTGAACCGGTCTGAATTATTTGAAATTGCACATTACTATCATAAGACTTTAGTTCTTCGCTGAAAAACAAAGACAAAAGATGATGTCTATGAGAAAGAAGGCAATAGAGACTAATGAATGACCAAGACAGCACTACTGTCTAAAATATTTTGCAAGTGACATCGGTCTTCTAAGTGGGTTTATGTAATTATTGATCTTAGACTTACTTTTGCTGGTTATATAAGAAGGCCATTTTTACTTAGTTTCTCATCCTCTGATAATATATTCATAATTTTCGGGGAGAGAGGAGAGCCAGAGAGATGGGAGACCAAGCATGTGGTGGAAACTTGGCTGTAGTTTTCAATAGGATGACACCTTATATCCTAATGGTGTGCATGCAATTTGGGTCGGCAGGAAATTACATCCTGAGCATGATAAGTCTCAACAGTGGGATGAATCGCTACGTGCTCATTGTGTATCGCAACGGCGTCGCTGCACTTGTTCTTGCTCCCTTCGCTCTGCTTCTTGAAAGGTCTCTCAACACAAACCATATATATATCGTTGCTGTGTGAACACAGTTTTTAAATGGATCCAAGTCCCCTGTGGTGGATATTAACTTGAATGCTGCTGTTTGTTTTTTATTATTCAGGAAAATCAGGCCAAAGATTACGTTCCCGATCTTTCTACGAATAATGGCTCTCGGGTTCTTAGAGTAATGCATCAATCTTTTTTCTTAATATATAAGTATATTTGCATGACATGAAGAAATGATTTCGAAACAAAAGTAGCCGGTGAAGGAGTTGAAAATATTTATTTATACTCACTCTAAGTGATCCTTGATGCAGGCCGATCCTTGACCAAGGCTTCAGCTACTTAGGGATGCATTACACATCGACATCGTTTGCATCTGCCATTATGAATGCTGTTCCTTCTGTCACTTTCGTGATTGCTTTGATTTTTCGGTATGATTTTATGTTGTTCCATATATAGATATACTCGTGGGTTGGTTTATCTTGGCTAAATGATAGAATGTTTTTGAAAATGATAACCAAATACATTTAAATTCGTGATCCAACAGGTTAGAACGAGTGAGAATTAAGGAATTAAACAGCCAAGCCAAGGTAGTTGGGACCCTGGTAACCTTGGGAGGAGCTCTGCTGATGACAGTTTACAAAGGCCCTGAGATTGGTCTGCCATGGTCTCATCAAACAAGCCACCACGCAAGCACCGCCGCCTCGTCTGATAAACACTGGGTGGCCGGAACATTGTTGATACTTGTCGGTTGTGTTGCATGGTCCGCTTTCTATGTATTGCAGGTAATAAATATATACCTGGACTAATAATTTCATCGAGTGCGTTGCTACATCATCTTTTTTATTCTTTGCTGAAGCCTTTTCACTTCGTCTCATCTATAACTAATGCAGTCGGAAACGTTGAAGAAGTACCCGGCGGAACTGAGCCTGGCCTCCTTGATATGCTTTTCCGGCAGCATGCAAAGTTTAGCCGTAGCCCTTGTTACAGCACACCACCCTAATTCATGGGCCGTTGGCTGGGACAGCAGGCTCTTCACTCCCCTTTATACAGTAAGTTGTAGCAACAAATTATAATACTGGACCGACTCATAAATATGCAATTGATTAAAGAGAAAACTCTTATTTTCCTTCATAAATATGCCATTAATGGTGATGATTTGAAATAACCAACATGGAATTCGGGCTCTTCAGGGGATTGTTACCTCTGGAATCACTTATTATGTGCAAGGTCTTGTGATGAAGACGAGAGGGCCGGTGTTTGTTACAGCTTTTAATCCCCTCTGCATGATCATTGTCACTGTCCTTGGGTCTGTTATTTTATCCGAGAAACTTCATCTTGGAAGGTATGGCCATAATCAATCACGAGCAAATAGCATGGCAATTTTTGATGATTGTATTCATTTCTTTTGTTGTCTATGTGATCTATTTCGCAAAATAAAAGGTATTTCTTTTGATCAAACCAGTGTTCTTGGAGGCATCATAATCGCAATTGGATTATATGCTGTGGTGTGGGGTAAGAGGAAGGACTACGCTAGCCCAGAAGAATTATCCATCACAGCAGCCAAGGGTAATCAGGAACTACCGATCGCCACAACCAATATTGCTACAACTTAGGCAGCAATTGCTGGAGGAAAACCCGATTTTCTAATTAGACTCTTGTATAATTTGTGCACCTTATCATAAACACAAAGAAGCCACAACTGAGACCTAAAAAGTGTCACCATGGTGGGTTACGTTAAATGTCTCTTTGTAAGAGAAAAGTTGTTGGTGCACCAGTGACAACAGATAATGTTGTTCTCAACACTTACCATTCCTATTTTGCAATCTCAGCCTTGTGGCCTTAAATAACAGGCAAATCTAAATTTTGTATTGGAATCGTTGGTTATATAATGTATGCCTCTATATAAAATAGCTAGAAGAATTGCCTTTTGTAGTATACAAGTCTTGTTGTATATGTGGCATAGCTGTCAGTTTTGCTTGGGGAAGTGATTTGTTTTTTATTGGTATGAAATATTTTGGTTTAGAGCATTTCGGTGCACCGTTTCGGTGTTTACTATTTATATATAAAAAATTAAAAAGCAAAAAAATAAATATAATTTTTAATTTTTATAAAATTAAAGTTGGTGTAATAATTTTACTATATATATATATATATATTTATATTAGGAGATGGGGGCGGGAATTTATATATCTCCTAATATAAATATATATATTATAAATAGTAAAATTATTACATCAACTTTAATTTTATAAAAATTAAAAATTATTTATAAATATAAATATATATATTATAAATTCCCACCCACCCCCCAATCTCCTAATATATATATATATATAGCCCCCGCGCGGGAGCTCGCCCCAAGCCTGTCCCGCGCGGGGGGAACAGGTATAGGGGCTGGGCGGGAATATATGTATATATAATTATATATTAGAGATAGATATAGTGTTAATATGTTGAGAGAGAGAGAGAGAGAGAGAGAGAGAAGTGGGAGACCGGAACAGCACATCTGATGCAATGTCGGCGCATTCCGGTCGGAATTTCCGGTACAGACTAAAATAAAAACTAGGGTAAAAATTATATTGTTTTGTCTCGTTTTTTTACTAGTGCGGAGCGTTCCGGCCGGAACATAACGGATTGGACAACTATGGTATGTGGTGGTTGCAAATTGTTAAATTTTGTGTTTTTGTAATGTGGTGTGTTATGTTTTTTTTGTGAAATTAATTGGTTATAATTCTTCTTCTTTTTTTAATTCATATATCTTATTGAGTATTGTTTTTGGTACCAAACTCTACTACAATAAACCATGTGAATATAAACATTAGGAAATCCACAAGTAAATTGACATGATACTAGAAAATCAAAAGATAGATTTGATACAAGAATGTGACACAACAATTATCTTGAATTGAGACACTCATATTATTAGAGTTTAAATCTCCACTCATATTATTAGAGTTTAAATCTCCACTCAACAATTTGGGAATCACGAACAAAAAGTATAAAGAAGACATCATGAAAACAATTATTCTTGAATAAATTGATATTCAATTCTTTCAGGAGCTTGAAAAACATGAATTTCTCACACTCAAACACAAGGTTACGAAAAAAATAAAAAAAAATCATTAAAATGAAAAATATCTCTTATAAAAGAGTATTTAACATCCTTAATAGACCCAAAAAGTGATTGGATTGGACTCACTTAAAAATAAACCAAAATAGATTAAATAAACAAAAAAAAACTAATAGACATAGTAAAAATAATAAGTTTGATATGAAACTCAAAGTTGTCACACATGGAGTAAATAAATTAATTTTAGACTAAATCTTATAGTTTTAATATATTGTGGTAGAAAATAATATCATATAGAGACTAGGATAGTAGTTGTCTTAAATGTATTGTGGTTGAAAATAATATCATAGTGCATGTTCGGTAGTGTGATTGTAATTGCTTTTGAATGTGATTTCGTTCAAAAATACATCAAAATCATGTTGTTGTTTTTTAAAAAAAAATTATTTTTGACATCAACACCATAATTGTCAATACCGTTTCATTTCGGCCAAAACATTTTGTACTAGTTAAAAAAATAAGACAAAACGGCGTCGTTTTTAAATTGGTTTAAATTCTAGCTCGTTCTGGATTTTTTGCGCAAATACTAGCCAAAACGTTTTGGAAACGTTTCGGCCGTTTGGCTTTGGCCAAATAGTATTTTTTTAAAAAATAATAATAAATAATTTTATAATATCAATCATTTCTTTTAATTCGACCGTTAGATTGAGATGAAATTTTACAAGTAGTCTCTTGACATATTTATATATATTATGTTAAAATTTCAAAGCAATCAGAGAATGTAATGACCTTGCAAAATTTATGATGTAAACATATATAATATTCTCATAATATTATATATGTTTATAATTTTGTTCAGAAATATTATTTTATCAATTTATTGTCTTTTTTTAGATTAAATTGTATAATTCTAAATAATTTCAATTTTAGATTTGAACTAATTTTTTTTGAATTAATATACTTAATTATTTATATATTATATACATACATACATAAACAGTACAATATTTTATTATATATATATTACAATATCAATATATATATATATATATATATATATGAACACTTTGATTTCATTGACCTCATCCAGGTAAGTAATTTACAATGTTGTTTCCTGCTTTATATTTATATATACATCACTTTGTGTCATCTCTTATTTATCCGATGTAGGATTGTTTTTTTTTTTTTGACAAAGTGCTTAACAAAGTGACAAACTGAACCATCCACCCATGGACACAAATGAACTATATATATATAAACTAAAATCAAAACAATAAAAATTAAAAAATATATATACTATCAAAAAATAAAATTGTTGACAAATTTGATTTATAAAAAATAAAAATTGTATTTAATTTTTTTTCCTTTTAATTTTTTTAATATATATAATTAATTAATTATATATGAATAGTACAACCCCGAAACAGTGTGCCGAAAAGTTTTGTACCAATAGAAGAAACTAAACACCAACCGAAACGATGTTAACAACCTTGATCAGCACATCAAAATAATTTAAAAACATTCAAAAAATTAATTTAAAAAAAAACTCATTTTTTTTCAGAAACATTTTTTAAACAAAGTGTCAAACACCCCTATAGAGAGACTAGGATAGTAGTTGTCTTTCTTAGACAACTCATGTAAACTAGGAGACACAGATATGATTATGTTGTCCCTCTTATTTTCTTGCTATGCTAGGATAATTAATTATAGACTTAAATAATCTTTTTCAATTAAGGAAAGTGTGTAGCTACCTATATATTCTCTTTATATGACTTGGAAATTTTCTCTTTTGTTGCCAAAATATCTTGATCCTTTATAAAAAGAATTGTTTCAAACTAAAATCTTTGTATAACAAGTAAAGTAGCCTAACAAGGCTACCTAATTAGCCCTAACTTTAAGCTCATGGTGTGGATAAATTAGGTTGTTCTCATGTTTGAATTAAATTGATTATGGGCTACCTTGTAGGTTTTGTAGCCTCCTTGAAATGTGTATTAGCTCAAATTTATTGAAAAAACTCATTCAATATGTCATATAGTGTTTTTTGCTCTTAACCATGTGATTGACCCAATTGATAGCACTAGTTGATCCTTTATGTTGGTAGAATTGTCAATATTAACTATCAAAATTATGAAACCATTTTATTTTCTTTCATTCAACATATCATTGTAATAAATGCATGTATTAACATTAACAAAGTCATTTAACATTTCATTATTTGTGTTTCCTTAATATAAAATTGTAATGGTAATGACCTTACAAATTTTAGTCTACTAAAATGCATAATTTCAACATAATTTTATGGTCCAAACATTGTTGGCCAGACATAAATGTTGTGGATTCACATGAAACTTTTTTTTCTTTTTTTTTTCACCAGTTTACCCAGACCCTAACATATGGTCATTTGTTTCCTTTATTTTTTATATATTTCATTTTATTTAATTAAAATTGATTAAAATATATTTGGGGCTTTATTTATTAAAAATATTTTTCCTTTTACATTATTTTTAAATAAGATTGTAGCATTCTTTTTATAATATTAGCATGAACTCTTTTTATATACCCTTTTATTATGGTTTTTATTATATTTCATTTTAAAGATTTTGTACTTATATTTATTTTTATTATCATATAATTAAATAATAAATAGATTTCAAAACAAAAGTTTATTAAATATAAATGGGTGTTATTTAGGATTAAGACAACAATAACACTTAAAATGGATGAATTAAATATTCCACTAATAATAGCAAATATTGAAATTAATTAAATTGAACACAACAAACATAATTAACCAACTATCTAATTAATGTGCTTAAAGTAAAGAGTATAATTATAGAAATTGCAAACTTAGGTTTTAACACGGTTCAACAAGCCTGCATCCACACCCAAACACCAAATTGTTCTTGATTATTGTATTTTTTACTAATTTAAGTTAAAGATACAATGGCTTTGATGAATCCATGTCAAGCTTTTAATCATTTAAAGATGTCATCTCTTCAAGAGTTTACCTCATCAATGTTAAGAGTTTATTCACACTCTCAAAAGTACACAAGTATGTTTTTATAGTCATAATATACTCTTTCAATATAATAGATTTTACAGTTTTAGAATCTATGATCTTTATAACCCCATTCAATAGCACTTAAATATACAAATGTATTTAACAATAGTAAGTGTGAGAATTTATAATTTTGTGCAAAAATATGAAAGTTTCAATGCATAAATATAATTATTTAGGATCAGAGTTGTAAATTTTGTTTCATTTCGTACCAATTAAAAAACAAGATAAATATAATTTTTATCTCAGTTTAAATTTTGGTTTATTCTGGATTTTTTTTTGTCAGATATCAACCTAAATATACTGATATCGTTTTGGTTATTCTGTTTCGGCTCACACAAATTTCTGTACAATTTTGGCTACAGTCTATTGACGTGACAACAATTTTTTAATGGAATCTAAATTCCTACTCTTCTATTTTTAAATTTATTTCCATATAATTAAATAGAAGTTTGGAAGGGTTACCCATAAAATAGTATTAAATATCTTAATATATAATTGTTTCTTAACTTCCAAACTTAGTTTTCATTAGAGTTAACAATTTTTAATTAGAAAAAAAAAATATTCATGCTACAACAAATTCTTTGACATTGTCATCAAACCCAATCCAATATATCAAAATTGAAAACCCTAGACCTGATTTTGTATTTTTTTAAGACTATTGTATATTTAATAGTATAAAAAATAGAAAATTATAAAACAAAACATCAACCTAATAAGTTTTAAGCATTGTTTCCTAAACAAAAATCCATTATCATTTTAAAGGAAAATTTAAATTAAAACATTCAAGTTAATTCATAGTATTTTGAATCTGGTTGAAGGAAAAGATATTGATAAATATGATATAATTATATCAAAAGTATATTAAGAATATTTTAAAAAAACAATTATGCTGATTAAATATTCATGAGTTTTTTTCCATATCAAACATATATAAGTTGAAAATACATTTAGAATTTCTATAAAAAAAACTATAATATTATTAGTCAAGATAAGAAATTTGAATAATAATTTTTATAATAATTTAAATATTAATTAAAAAAAATGATAGGTACTCGGACCTAGCCTAGATGGCCTAGTGTGCCTAGGATTTTATGAAACAAAGTCTAGGTGTGTAGGCCTCATAAATGAGGCCCACATGTCTAGCCTTATTTTTTTTTTTAAGGGGTGAACAATTTATTATTTGTTCTTTTTTTTAATTTACAAATGACCTATCATCATTTTTTTTTAAAATTCAACCACCATGTAGGTGAGGTAAAATTTGTGAAGATAACTTTAAGACCTTATAATCTAGTTTTCAACTAATTTTTATCCAAAACACATAAAAAGACATTTTAAAAACCTAAATAAACATATCTATGGAATCAAATAACCCAAAACGAGTTAAAAAGTAAAAATAAACCTAAATTGATAAAACTTTCTAAGCCTAATTTTGTCATTTGAAGCAAGGTGAAGGTCAAATAACACATAATTGAATTTTTCTTATTGAATGAGACACATTAACAGAAAAATAAGATCTTTTTTTTTTCAAAATCAGTATCAGCCAATCACTTTTTCTCTCTTTTCCATTTTCAAACTAATTTCAATTTTCTCTATCTAGCTTAGAGGCTGAACAATAAATAAATGGATCAAAATAAATATTATCAGCATTACATGGTTAGATATTTTCTCCATGTTTTATATTTTAGTGCTTTATCATTAAAAAAATTAGCATGATTTCAATCCTACTTTCTTCTAATTAGGCTAGACATATTTTCTCTATGCTTTATATTTTAGTCTTTTATCTTTAAAATTTATATTTTTACCATGATTTAAAGACTACTTTCTTCTAATTAGGCTATAGAAGGGCTTGATTGAAAGAAAATAAAATCGGTTGATTCATTGTTCATATGAATAGCAAAGTAGCTTAGTCATATCCCATGAGTTTTAGTTTTTAGTATAATTAGTACATACAATTATTGATGTATTTTATTAAACATACACATTAAATTATCTTATCACAATTTAAATTTTTTTAATGCTAGAAAATATTTTGAAAATATTCACATTTCATTTTTATGTTAAAAAAATATCATATTCACAACAAAGCATGGTTCAACTGCATAGCAAAATAACATAATTTATATCTATCGCGATTGAAAAACATGATTCTTAAAGCATGAGAGCGGAGAGAGGAGAAATATAAAGATATTGAAAGTACATCAAAGTCTCAATTATGATAACATGAGTCGACTTGCCCGTTCCGCTGGGTTTTTTTATCTATGTACAAAATTGATTGAGTTTATAAATGTTGTATTTTGTTATTTTAATATTCAATGAGTAAAACTTTAATTGATAAAATATGTTAGAAACAGATGTTTTTTCAACTAAAAAATGATTAAATATTGCTATACCTAAAACTCTTTTGATAAAATCCGTTAGAAATGATTTTTTTTATATGAAGGTAATTGATTGTAAAATTTATTGCTCATATTATGATATTAAAAATATTTTATAATAATAACAAATAGGTATCACATATTTATAAGAAAAATATAATCATTATCATTATTTTGAATGTCTTATTTATAATAATAAGAAATTTCAACACCTAATAGTATTAAAAAAATAAAAAAAACTAAATAAATGGAAAAAATTAATAAATATTAATAGATTCAAAAAAATTGAAATGAAGAATAAAAAAGAGAAAATAGAAAATATCATTTTTGTAATGACTACCAACAAAATTAAAATGTAAACATAAAAGAAAATAACTTTAATAACAGTAGAAATAAAAAACATTGGTGAGACCATAATTATTGTTAGATAAAAAATTTCCATAATTTTTTTTTATAATATTATATTAAAAGTATTTCAGAACAATGATATT
Source organism: Salix exigua (assembly GCA_032356905.1). Taxonomy (NCBI): domain Eukaryota; kingdom Viridiplantae; phylum Streptophyta; class Magnoliopsida; order Malpighiales; family Salicaceae; genus Salix; species Salix exigua. The sequence goes on from CM063592.1 coordinate 13,326,747, forward strand.
GTTGTTTTTTTAAAGCAATATATGTATACATAAATAATTTATCTAACATATTTAAAAGAAAATCAAAATTACAAATAATAATTATCATTATTGAATGTTTTATCTATAATAATTAGAAAATTCAATACCTAATAATATTAACAAAAAATAAATATGATTATATTTAAAGAAATTATTTAACTTGAAAAAAAAGAGAAATAATAACAAATATTGTTTTTAAAATGATTACCAACACAATTTAAAATTTAAAAATGAAAAAAATCTTAATAAGAGAGGAATAAAAAAAATTGAAACAAAAACTAAGAGCATGTATATATATGGACAGAAATAAGAATTATGTAAGAAATATAAGAAACAAATATTTTTTTTGAAATGGTAATGAACAACGAAAATCACAATTGAAATAATTGTTCATTACTTTTTGAAATTGCAATCTCCTTTAGTTATTTTATGAAATAATAGTAGTAGTTCCCGTAAGCTGACCCGGACACCCTGTTTATAAAATAAAAAATTATAAGTGCGAAAATTACAAAAACAAAAATTCAAAAAGATGGGTTTGGAGATTATTCACGACGCGTGTAAGTTGTCCCATGCATTACAATTATATAAAAAAAAACGTATACGTGAGGGAAAAATCAGGGAAAAAATGGATTTAGAGATTAATTGTGATGCACATAAGTTGTCACGGATACTTTGGTTAAAAAAAACAAAAAAATAAACCCAATGAAAAAAAAACTAACTAGGACACCCCGGTTATAGAAAAATGAAAAAAGAAAGTGTAATTGGAAAAAGAGGAAAAATTGTTAAAAAGATGGGTAAGAAGATTAGTCATGGTGCTTGTAAGCTATCCTGACCACCTCGTTTATTAAAAAAAAGGAAGTTATTTATAATTAGTGTAACATATTTATACGGAAAAAAACTGACGAATAATTATTGTCATTATTTTCAATGCCTTATCTACAATAATTATAAATAATGATAATAACTATTTGTGATTTTTTCTCTATAAATATGTTACACTAATTATATATTTTACTATTTATTTCATATCAACACCTTAATATATATATATATATATATATATATATATATATATATATATATATATATATATATATATATATATTCATTACTTTTTGGAATTGAGATCTCCTTTAGGTATTCTAGAAAATAACAATAATTGTCGTGGTGCGTGTAAGCTCATCCGGACACCTCGGTTAAGAAAACAAATGTATAAGTGGCAAAACAAAATAGAAATAAAAAAATAAAAATAAAAAGTGAACCCGGAGATTAGTCGTGGTACACGTAAGTTGGCCTTGACACCTCAGTTATTAAAAACAAAATCTTGTTTTTTGTAAAACAAAAAACAAAAAACAACAACCAACAAGTAAACAAAAATAATTTTTTTAACATAAAAACCCTTTTTAAAAAAAAAAGTTCTTAAAAAAATCAGATTTGAAAAAAAAAACAATCAGTTATTAAAAAAAAAACTTTAAAAAAAAAACCCTTTTTTTTAGAAAAAAAAATTAGTTATTAAAAACAGGAAATATTTTTTTTGTAAAAAAATAAAAAAAAAACCGTTATAAAAAAAATCATATGTTTATAACTAAAAAACATTTTTTTAAAAAAACCGTTCTTTTAAAAAAAAATCAAATTTGTAAAAAGAAAAAACAACAATCAGTTTTTAAAAAAAATAAAAAAAAACCTTTTTTTACAAAAAAAAAACATTTCTTAAAGTAAAAAAATATCAGATTGGTGTCCGAGCGGTTTCGAACTCGCGCTCGCCTGATAGTGGCAGTAGCTGACCAACCGCACATCCAAACCTATTTACGTGTCATTTTTACCATAAAAAATACATAAAGAAGCTATAGTAAAAAAAAAAGGATGTCCGAGCGGTTTTGAACTCGTGCGCGCCAGTGTTGACAGCGCTCAGCCAAAGTGACTTAATTGTCAAATTAACCATAAAAAATACATAAAGAAGAACTGTGTAAAAAAAAAAGTTGGACAAACTCGCGCGACGCACAGACTACAAAAGTCCAATCCACAGTGTTGCCCCGAGCTGTTTTAGCTATATAGTAATAAGCTGAAAAGTAAATTATTAGGCAAACGAAAATCCGTTTGAGATATCTAGTTACTATTGTGGTGGTTACCCGCCTAGCTTGAGATATTTTATTTATTTATTATATACACACACACACACTTACGTGTTGGTTGCATAGGCGTACACGTTTGATCTATTTTATATTTTTCCAAAAATTTAGATGTTATTTTTTAAAATTAATTAACCGAGAATATATTTTGTATTGTTTTATTAAATTCTTAAATTAATTTAAAATATTATTATAGTTAATGATATTTGATTTTTTTAATGTGTTTTCCAATAAGATTGTAGATTTTTAAAAAAAAAATACAAAGCATTCTTTTTGTATAACCCATTATATTTTTTCTCTTTTATTTGATTCAATTTTGTTTTTGGTGTAAACATCGATTTTTGTTATCATGTGATAATAGTTTTTGAAAAACAAATTATTAAGTTTGTCCAATTCTATTATCTAGTTTAATAGAGTAACCAATGTTCTAAGTACAATGCTAAGAGAAAACAGAGACGATAAAATAGAGAAAAAGACAAACAAATTTATAATATATTTAATATTGTGACAAATTTATCTTTGGGCAATAAGTGTGATCCACTTGAATTAATGTTGTTAATGTTTCTTAGTTTAGTTAGATTTGTCTTATTAAAAAAAATATAATTGATATTAATGGTGTCATATTCAACTTTTGATGCGTCGCCAAAGTTTATTCTTTTTTCTCTCTCTTTCTATGCTCTTTTAATATTTTGCAAGAGATATTGTTATTTTAAATAGCATCATGTTATAAAAATCATGTTTTCTTAATAGCAACATGCGCAATTTATACTATTTTGCAAAAAAAAAAATCAATAATGAGATTCCACAAATATTTATAATTAATTATACTAATTTAAAAAAAAATCGATTTTATGGGATTGCTTGCTCGTATTCCCTATAAAATGCCGACAGAGATACATCCTTTTAGACAATATATATTCTCCAGCTGGATGTCTCCGAGTGTGAAAAACGAAAAAAAGAAATCGTATCTGCTGCTTGTATATCCAGATGACGTTGACTAATAATGCTTAGCACTTGGCATCATGATGTGAACGCTGATTGAACACACTTGGAAACATATATTCCAGCATTTTCCTTCACGATTATCTACCTGTAGCAAGAATATGAATATATATTGCCTTTTCCGGCGAGAGAAAAAGAATCGTAGAGTACAAAACAAAAGCAAACGTCTTATGATCTTAATATGTAATTTTAAAAACTTAGACGTAGTTTAATGCATCCTACGGTCAGTTAATCAATTATATATACATGTCATAAGACTTGCTTTTCATAGAAAAAGAAAGGCAAATGAAGACGTCTATGAGTAATTAATGACCAAGCACAACTGCTGTTTAGGGTTACTGTTTTCGATCCGGTTTGGTTTTTATGTGTAGAAACAACCAAATGTTTTGTTTTTAAGAAAAACCGAACCGAACTTGGTTTGAAATAAAAAGATTCTGCAAGTGACATCAGTCTTCTAAGTGGGTTTATCTACTTAATTATTGACCTTAGACTTACTTTTGCTGGTTATATAAGAAGGCCATATTTTACTTGGTTTCTCATCCTCCCACGCTAATATTTTCATAATTTTCTGAGAGAGAGGAGAGACAGAGAGATGGGAGACCAAGCATCTGGTGGAAACTTGGCTGTAGTTTTCAATAAGATGACACCTTATCTCCTAATGGTGTGCATGCAATTTGGCACGGCAGGAACTTACATCCTGAGCATGATAAGTCTCAACAGTGGGATGAATCGCTACGTGCTCATTGTGTATCGCAACGGCGTCGCTGCACTTGTTCTTGCTCCCTTCGCTCTGCTTCTTGAAAGGTCTCTCAGCACACGCCATAAAAACCAGGACTATTTATGCACACATGTGCAGTTTTTAAATGGATTGAAGTCGATCCCCTGTGGTGGATATTAATTTGAATGATGTTTGTTTTTTATTATTCAGGAAAATCAGGCCAAAGATTACGTTCCCAGTAATTCTACGAATAATGGCTCTCGGATTGTTAGAGTAATGAGTCCATCCTTTTATCAATATATAAGTATATTTGTATGGCATGAAGAAATTATTTCGAAACAAAATTAAGTAGCCGGTGAAGGAGGTGAAATTTTTATTTATAGTCACTCTAAGTGATCCTTCATGCAGGCCGATCATTGACCAAGGCTTCAGTTACTTAGGGATGCAATACACATCGGCATCGTTTGGATCTGCCATTATGAATGCTGTTCCTTCTGTCACTTTCGTGATTGCTTTGATTTTTCGGTATGATTTTATGTTGTTCCATATATAGATATACTTGTGGGTTGGTTTATCTTGGCTAAATAATAGAAAGTTTTTTAAAATGATAACCAAATACATTTAATTATTCGTGAGCCACCAGGTTAGAACGAGTGAGAATTAAGGAATTAAACAGCCAAGCCAAGGTAGTTGGGACCCTAGTAACCTTGGGAGGAGCTCTTCTGATGACAGTTTACAAAGGCCCTGAGATTGGTCTGCCATGGTCTCATCAAACAAGCCACCACGCAAGCACCGCCGCCTCGTCTGATAAGCACTGGGTGGTCGGGACATTGTTGCTCCTTGTCGGTTGTGTTGCATGGTCCTCTTTCTATGTATTGCAGGTAATAAATATATACCTGGACAAATAATTTCATTGAGTGCGTTGCTACATCATCTTTTTTTTTATTCTTTGCTGAAGCCTTTTCGCTTCGTCTCATCTATAATTAATGCAGTCGGAAACGTTGAAGAAGTACCCGGCGGAACTGAGCCTAGCCTCCTTGATATGCTTTGCCGGCAGCATGCAAAGTTTAGTCATAGCCCTTGCTGTAGCACACCACCCTCGTTCATGGGCCGTTGGCTGGGACAGTAGGCTCTTCACCCCCCTCTATACAGTAAGTTGACCGGCTCCTTCCTGACTCGATCGCTATGCTTGCAAGTGATTAATGGTACTGATGAGTTGAATTAACCTGCATGGAATTTGGGATTTTCAGGGGATTGTTTCCTCTGCAATCACTTATTATGTTCAAGGTCTTGTGATGAAGACAAGAGGCCCGGTATTTGTTACAGCTTTTAATCCCCTCTGCATGATCATTGTCACTGCCCTTGGGTCTGCTATTTTAGCCGACAAACTTCATCTCGGAAGGTATGGCAATAATCAATCACGAGCAAATAGCCTCTTTTGCGATCACATCTCGTAGTGAATTGTGTGGCAGAAATATGCTAGAAATGCAAGTGTTCTTGGCATGTATGATCTGCATGGAGACATGGAGATTTTTCTTTCTTTTATTTTTGGAACTAGTTTTAAAAACAAAATATATTACAAGGACCGAGGTGAAGAATGTTTCTAAATTGAGTGTTGTGCAGTTGTAATATTCTAACATTGATTACATAATGTGATCTATTTCGCAAAATAAAAGGTATTTCTTTTGATCAAACCAGTGTTCTTGGAGGCATCATAATCGCAATTGGCTTATATTCTGTGGTGTGGGGAAAAAGAAAGGACTACGATAGCCCAGAAGAATTATCCATCACAGCAGCCAAGGGTAATCAGGAACTACCGATCGCCACAACCAATATTGCTGCTACAACTTAGAGAAAAAATATTTGAAGCCACCACATGGGGGCTTTAATTGTCTTTTTGTTGTCTTATTAAAAGCGAAGTTGTTGGTGCTTGGTAACAGCATCTAACAGTTGGCTGGATCTTAATATTCATCATATTTTGTATTTTGATTATTATAATTAATTGTGTTTAAATAAAATTGGGTTAAAACATGTTTTACATGAAGATTACATTAACAAATATCAGTAATTAAAAAAAATCTATCACAGTGAAGACTTAGAGCCTGTTTGGCAAAGTGGTTGTTATGTGGTTGAAGTTGGAAAAAACAGTTTCAATAAAAGCGCTTTTAGTTGTGATTCAGTAACTGAAATTTAAGTGTTTGGTTAAAAATATAGTTGAAGTTGAGTTTAATGAAAAACAATTTTGTGTGTTTGGTTACCCATATTGCTTGTCAACTTGTAAAATTAATTTAAAGTACATACATATATATATATATATATATATATATATATATATATATATATATATATATATATATATATATATATAAATATTTTGTTGGAATAATTTAGTATATTATTAATAATTATAATAACAAAAGTTTGAAATAATCAAGTGAATTAAACACTTGTTTTTATTCTCTCATCAAACTACTTGCAATTTCATTACTGAACTAAATTCATGTGTGAACACGTCTGCGATCCCCGACTATTTGATTGAGGAACAACATCGAGTAAAATATCTTCAGGAACAAAATTAGGATTGCGATCATATTCGGCAAAAGTAATATCACTGTGAGATCTTCTTTCTATTTAAAATTAAATAAAAATATTTATTTTAAACATTTATTTTTGACATCAACACACAAAAATATTAAAAAGTCTAAAAACAGATAAATGATTGAAAAACCATTTTTAAGCACACAAAAAAATATATCACCACTTAATTGTCTTTTCCTTCCTTGCCAAGAACATCAACAGTACTCCATAAAGGTTAGTTGCACAGTCAACGGTATTATGAAAAAAGCTCACACATAATAGCATTGGGAACAAAATGTCAACCAAAATCATATGACTCAGCTTCCATGCTTCATGCCCCCATTAAATCATTATATATATATAATTGTGATGGGTTGAGATATCAGACACCGGGAGGCCATTGAAGATTTATGTGTCATGATCAGTGTGCTCTACCTTTTAAACTGCAATGCCATCTTCACATCCTAGTCGGTATCATCACTGCAAAGATGGCATAAAACCTTTATTGTGTGTGTGGAAGCTGAGGGAGAAAAGATGCAGAGAAGAGAAGTAGAGATGCAATGATGAGGGAAAGAGATGATGCAAGGGAGTGTGTATGGGTGTTTCCGTGTGGAGACAGAAATCACGTGGTTCCAGCGTATGGTTAATTACATCGCAATTGCTCTGCTGCTTTTGCACCTGCGGCACGAATTTTATTTTTATGGTGGGATCCACAATAAAAATTGGGTTCCTTTTGGTTATTTGTGTGTTTGGAGTTGCAATTCAACGCAACCTCAGGTTGAACCATGACGCCAAACACCTACTTATAAAGAGAAATTTGTTATTGTTGATTATTTTAGCTTTTTATTTAAGAAGACATTATACGTGGGTCGTAATAAGTTAGTAGTACGTGACCTAATTCTTCAAACCAAGGTTTTAAATTCCATTTCAATTGGTGTTTCGTTTTTAATATTTTAGTTTTAAAACTTATTGGAGCTCCAGTTTGGGGTTGAACTGTTTATATAAATATTCAATAAAAACATTTAGCTCAAATACAAAAAAAATTATATAAAATTTTGTAATTTAAATTTCAAACATAAGTAAAAAAAAGAGTTGAACCAATATAACTTGATTGACTTGATGAGTTCAAAGATAACATGGAAAAGTAATAAAAATATAATTTTATTAAAAAAATCAAGTTGATATCTTATAAAAATATTGAAACAACGATATATTGAATCAACTCGAGTCAACCTAAGTTAATCTTTCAATGTGTGACATGTGTTATAAGACCATGATAACTTTAAATAAAGTAAACAAAATCAAATCAAATTATAAAATTCAATTCATAATAAACACGTTATTGAATAATAAAATTGAGAAAAAATTGATCTAAAAAAGATAATAAAATAACTTTTTTAACAAAATTATGAACTTCTATAATATTATGAGAATGTCTTCATCAATCTTACAAGGTAATTACATTCTCTTATTGCTCTGAAATTTTAACATAATATATATAAATATGTCAAGATACTCATAAAATTTCATCCCAATCTAACAATCAGATTAAAAGATATGATTTATATTGTAAAACTATTCATTATTTATATATACAAAAACTATTTGACCTGAACGAAACGGGTAGAACAAAATTTAAACGTTCAGAGCTGAATTTTTCAAACATACCGAGATTCCGAACAAGATAAAATTTACTTCAATTTGTTCCATTTTTTAATTGAAATGAAATTTATCGGCCATTTTGGACTAAACGAAACATAATTGTTAAAATGAGTTCAAATGTTAGAGCCAAAAACTTTAAACACTAAAGATCTTTAATTCAGGAGAATGGGATTTTGTTTTATTCGATAGTAAAATTGGTTTATATTTCAACTCTTTGCAACGAAAAATAGATAAATATATGTAATTTACGTTTAACACTCCTACAAATGTGGTTTTATGAGTAAAGAATAAATCAAACTTAATCTCTTAATCTTAAAGACGAGGACATTAGTAACTAACTCAATTTCAAAAATTCTTCTTCTAAATTGTAATGCTTCCAGCAAGCAGTTTACCCCTTTGATACCACACATACGCTCAACAAACTTCTCAATTTCTCAAATGTATTCATCTTCAATGTTTTTGTCATAATATCAAGCAACTTGGTCTCGTGAATTACTATGCTTTAACTCAATTACACCTTCTTTGTAAAGCTCAAGTGGGAAGTGAAACCTGGCATTTATATGCTTACTTACGCCAAGCATAATCGGATTCTTTACTAATTTAATCGTAGACATGTTAGCATAGCGTATGATAATAGGTGTATCTTGCTTGTATTTTAACCTTTTGAGCACTCTTCTCATCCACACTCGCTTGACAAACACAATGAGTTGCAGAAATAAACTCGAATCGAGTGTTGAAAGGGAGATATCGATTCTTTCTTTGAATTCCAAACAATTTTTCCCCACTAAGTATAAAAATATATCCGAAGTGCTTCTATGATAATCTTGATCATTGGTATAGTCATTATCAGAGAAGGCCATTAAAATATCATCACTTGGAGAATCCATTTTATAGCAAATTCCTAGGTTCATTGATCCTTCTTATACCTCAAAACTCTCTTAATAGCCTACATATATAGACTTGTAGGTCTTTTCATGCATATTGACTAAACTAACCACAGACATAAGGTCTATCTTATTCATTTATAGATGCATAAGGTTACCAATCATTTGTTTGCATTGAGTCATATCACTTGTTTTTCATCTTTATTCTTCATTAGTTTAATATCCGGTACCATTGGATTATGAACTGAATTTGCATTCTTCAAGTTGAACCTCTCTAAAATCTCCATAGCATATTTCTTTTTACTCAAGTAAATTTATTTATCATTTTGCACAACCTTTACTCCAAGAAAGAACTTCATCTTATCTAAATCGGTTGTATCAAACTCTCATAAGAGAAATGCACTAGTTTATACCATCAAAAGCACTCAATGATGGCTTTATTAAGAGGTTGTCTTCCCAGCCTTTGTCTTTGCCTTTAAAGCCTTCATGACCTCCAATTCTGCTCTAAATCGAACATCCTCACGTGCTTTAGACTTCTCTTCACTAGCGACCTTGAGAACTTGCTCTTCCTCTTTATGTCCTTTCATTCTTTGCTCATGCACAAGCAAGCTGTTTTGGAGTTCATCAATGGTCATTTTAGCAAGGTTATTTGATTCTTTGATAGAGCATATGACATAATCAAACCTTGTCATCATGGATCTCAAAATCTTTTCAATGATAACAGTTTGCTCCATACATTCACCATGAGATTTTATTTTGTTGGCAATAGTAAGAGTTTGACTGAAATAGCCATCAACACTCTTTTCTTCTTTCATTCCAAGAAGCTCAAACTCTCCTCAGAATGCTTGTAATTGAGCATGTTTTACCTGAGTAGACCCTTGATACTTATGACACATGAAATCCCATGTTCTTTTTGCAAAAAAAAAAAAAAAAGATCGTCTCTATAACGGTACGATTAATGGCTTGAAAGAGGTGATTTTTTACTTTAAGTCTTTCAGTCTCATGTTCTCCATGATCTTTTATTGTGTTTCCGTTTGTTCTACTTTGGCTGTAACTATGAGAATTTCAGTCTTGATCAAACTTCAATACTCTTTGATCAAAGGAAATTTTCCTTCAACATGACCTAATGGTCATAATGACCATCAAGCCTAGGAATAGTTGGTTGAATGAAATTTTTTCAGTTGTCACACCTTGATCTCACTTTTTTCCTTCTTTGCTACCCTCTTTACAAGAACAATGCAAATTCTTATATCCTGTTGATTAGATCCCTATAAGAAAGCTCTGATGCCACTTATTAGAGCCAAAATCTTTAAGCACTAAAGATATCAAGAGAGGGAGAATGGAACTTTTATTTTATTTAATAATAAAAGTGATTTATATATCAAGCCTTTTACGGAAAAATAAAAAGAGAATTTAAAAATATGCAACTTGCATCTAACACTCTAACAAACGTAACGTGGTTTAGGGAGCAAAGAATAGATCCAACCTCATCTCTTCGAGTCTGTTTGGTATTGCAGTTGCGGTTGTGGTTGATGTTGAAAAAAAAACAATTTAATAAAAAGTGCTTTTACTGCGGTTCAAAATAAGTAGTGAAATATTTGGTTAAAATTGTGGTTGAGTTTGAGGTTGAAAAAAAAAAATTAAAGTGTTTAATTATCAAGCTTTTCATATTATTTTTAACTTGTGAAATTATTTTAAAAGTCATGTATATATATATAATTTTTAAAATATTATATATTTAATAATTATAATAATAAAATATAATTAATATTTCAAGTAAATTAGACATTTATTTTTATTTTTTCATCAAGATACTTGTAATTTTATCACGAATTAAATTTATCCCGGAACAATAGTAAAATATCATCTAAAATAAAATTAGAATTACAGGACAAAAATTATATTGTGATATTATTAATATATATATATATATATATATATATATATATATATATATATATATATATATATATATATATATATATATATATATATATATTCACTCATAGCCCCACCCCAGGTTTGCAACGCCACGGAAAGCAGGAATTTCTTGCTTTCTCTGAACCATGGTTTGAAACGTGAAAGAAAGTGGATCCTACAAGCAAAACTTGTTTTTTCACTGTTAACCAAACGATGCTTTGTGGGCTTTTTCATACCACCAATAAAAACACAAAACCAAACGGGCATTTC